>JAOTRS010000004.1:15724170-15740245 GCA_028565755.1 Dinotopterus cunningtoni
AAAATTATTCCACACCTTATGTTTCAGGAATTCAATTGCACTTTGTTATAAATATATCTGTATATGCACCAGTTACATCATATATCATTATGTAATAATTACACGGTCAATTTGTTCATGTGTTCTAATAGTTGCTAAACTTGTTGGTGTTATTCCTATCCTTATTGCCATCACTTAGCCTTTTGCATATAATCATTTAAAATCTCAGGACCTATAGGTTCAGTCTAGAAAGGTTTGTAATTACATCTGACTAATAAGCAGGAAGTCTATGTTTTGACATTTAAAATGTCAGCCTATTTCCTTACCCTGAAATAAGCAAAGCTGACATTTTTACTGGTCGAAGCAGCAAGAGTTCTAGAAATAGGGAGAAAGTTTGGGGGGAAAATGATGTATTGTTTTATGGACTTGTTTAAAAGAAGTGCACATTTTCAGGTTTTGACAGGTTTTAGCATTCCCTTCGCCATATATACAGTACCATTACATTTCCTCTCCCCAGTCTGCTGGAATCCAGCTCCTAACAAGACCATTCCATTTTCCAACTTTGACTGTTGGAAGTGTAGCTTGATACAGAGTCTGACCAGGAGACAGACATATTGTTACACACAAAGGTTTCCCCTTGAATGCCCTTAAATTGCAGTCCAATCTTTACGATCTCGAAGTCTGAAACTGGGTGGGCTGCAGGCAATGGATATTGTTTTTTTTTTTGTTTTTTTTAATCCAGATTAATCAGCATCGATAAAATGTTGGGGAGTAATGGGATACCTCTCTGTCACTATGGAGACCTGGCCGATGTGGACACCTGTGAATTAACATCGGCCTGACGCCGAGTGGCAACAGCTTTAATTAGAGTCAGAGAGGAGGCGAAGAGAGAAGGACAAGCATAATGCACAGTGTAATCCAGCACATCTTTTTAATGCACTGCTTCCATAAAATCAAAAAGAATTAGTGCACAATTGAACAGGTGTCTAAAGAGGAAGAGAAAAAACCCTGAAATGATAAAGGGTGTTTCGACTTAGGAAGACTCGGTGTAGGTGGGTTTTCTGGTCTTTGGTGTACATTTTGTTGGGAGATTAAGGGATTCGGAGCAGTCTGTAGCAACAGTCTGGACTTTGTGTTTGTTCTTTTTTTTCTCCTTTTCCTGTTTTTTTTAACAACGCCTGTCTGCTTTTTGTCATGATGCATCTATTGTTATGGTCCTGTTTTTGGCTCTTAAATTTCCTTCTCAATATAAAAATTATTTCTGTCACTGCTGTTTTATGTTCCTGGTAAGCCTGTTAGGGTTAGGCTTTAATGCAGTAGCAGCTGACAAGAATTTAAAAGTTAAGAGCAAATGGATCCAGACAGGATTATTAAAACACATATAATAAACTAGTAAACACACGGAAACATGCATAACTATGATCTCTATGAACGCTGATTGGATCAGGACTTTGATTGTTGCACCTACTTCTGTTTTGCATGCAGAATCCAGTTTTTGTCTAAAAAGTGGTTGTTTACATAATAAACAGCTTTCTTTCTGGCACACAATATCCAGAAAATAATATCAGCATTTTGTACTAATGCAATAATAAAGCCATAAAAAACAAAATTTTATACTTTGTTATAGAAGCAACTTTTGCACTGTACTGTATACACACATGACGTGAACATTCAATATCCAGAAATCAGGGAAAGCAATAAGTGAGTATGGTTAAAATGACTTTTAGTCTTTTTTATGTTTAATGCTGTTAGGCTTTTTGTTGTCTGAGGTATGATCATTTGTGATCAGAGAGCAAGAGAGAGAGAGATTTGATAGCTACCTGAAGGTTTAGATCACCTACAATAAAACTGTACCTAGCACATAGTAATGTATGAACATAGTAAAATTGCATAACATTCAGAGTTTAATTATTGATCCCATAAGTAATTTAATATAAAAATAATTTGCTGTGTCATGGTTGTATCAGATTACATGCTTGTAAATGCTGACATAGACAAGTTGTTTATGTTATTATTGTCACGTTATATCATAATTGTCATTAGAAGAGGAAGCCCAAGTTCTCAAAGCCCAACGAGGTTATTTAACCAAACTTACCAATCAAATCTGTTAAATGACATGTAAATAGCAGTAATGACTGTGAGAGAGAAAAAAAACTGTCCTTGATCAGAAGCAAAAGGTTCTAATCCCTGTATAAAAATAGCCGTAGGGACACAAGGAAAACAAAAAAAAAGACTATAGCAAGTCCCTGTACTAGATTGTAGATGATTAGTTTATTTTTCCTCCAATTATACCTAAATCATTTTGCTTCTAATTTTGATAGCATTATGGTAGACAGAAAGAGAGAGAGAAAGAGAGAGAGAGCGAGAGAGAGAAAGCACGTGTGTGTGTGTGCGTGTGTGTGTGAGAGAGAGACAGAGAGTGGTTGTTGTCTATGCTGAGAGAATGATTACCACAACAAAGACCGCACTGATTGGAAGAGACATCTGATGCATCCTCTAGGTGAGCATTCATAGCACCTCTTTGCACACAAAGAATGATTTGTTACACCCAACTCATGACCCATGTACAAGGCAAAGCACTATTTATAGTGAAAAAAAACGGGCAAACAAGTCGTGAGAATCTGTAGTTCAAGTTTTTAGATGGTGATGGTTTCTTTCTGCAGAAATCAAACTTATAAGCAGATAATAATAATAATAATAATCATCATCATCATAATTCCTTCACTATCTCATTGTCTTATTGCAGCCGTTCCATTACCTCATAATACCAATAATATTTGTAGGGTTTTCTTGTCAGATTCATGGCTGGGTTTAACTAGCTAACCAGTTGTTTACACCCTGGTCTTGGGTTGTCTTTCTATAAATTTTCCCTTAGCTTCTATAAATCTCAAGCTTCTTCTTTGGTTGATATAGCCCATCACTTTGACTGATTATGTGTGAAGGGCTTTAAATAATCTCCAGACTGGCTTAGATAGAGGAAAGCCTGTGGGACTGATGCATGATCTGTCACTGCTGCTTCCACAGCACACGCCTCTTGGTGCTATTTTCCACTGATTATAAATTAATAATGCGTTCACTTGATGCAGTGGGCTAAAGGAATACGCTCGTGTTGTTTTTTTATCACCCAATTTTATCTACTGCATGTGTAGTATATGTATACTACCTGACGTAAAAAGGTCACACACACTAAAATTTCATTCAACTGTCTTTAGTTTTGAAATTCCATGTCTGAAAATGATTCCCCATGATCCCCATGATCCCAGAACCACTCTGGGTCAAAGTTCCTAGATTATGTGATCAGGAAAAACAATCATTGATGTGAAAACCTGGTCCTGTACAAACTGAAGTAACACCAGATCATAACACTGCTTCCAGAGGCATGTACAGTGAGCACTATTCATGATGGGTGCATCACTTCATGTGCTTCCCTTCTTACACTAATGTGCCCATTGCTCTGGAATAGGGTCAGTCTGGGCTCATCAGATCACATGACCTTTTTCTTTTGCTTCAAAGACATTATGATTACTAGCGAGCTGAAGTCTTTTCTTCTGATTAGTCTCACTAACAAGTGATTTTCTTATGGCCGCACAGCTGTTTAAATCCAATTCTGTGAGTTCTTGCCACATTGTGTGTGTATGGAAATGCTCTGACTTTCACTTTTATGATTTTTTTTCTGACCACATTTTTTCTATATAGTTGGTTGTTCACCACTATCCTTCCATATTTAATATTGTGTTGTATGGGATCTCCTTAGTTGTTCATTTCCTTGATGCAGGCCAGTGATTTGACCCTTCTGAAGCACACATTATTTTTGGTCCAGTTGTCTGTGTTTATTCTCACCAAAGCCACCGATGCAGCAGAATAGATTGTTAAAAGTATTCCTTTAACCTGAGATCCCACTAGGCTCAAATTTCTTTTCAGTTGTTGTATTTTACAAATGAAATTGGAGTTTTTTTTCTGTTTCAATAACATTCAATTGTTATACTTCAGTCACTTAAAACCCATGAGATGCTTGGGGACTGAAAGGAATCTCTAAATGGATCGTGATGTGAAGCCTGGGTTATATCCAGCCCTCTCATGCCTATCATTCCTTTATCACCTTCTATCTTCAAAAGTAATGAATCCAATCACCCAATCAGTTTCTAACTTTTTCTTTTTTCTTCTTTTCTTTTTCTAATCTGTCTCTCTCATCACTGCTGTCCTTGTTCACGACTCTAATCTTGCTCCAAAATCTTCTAGCCAGAATTAGCAACTTTGGGGAGGATATGAGCGGATTAGCTTTATTTTGTCTCCCTTCCTCTGGTGTCCTGAGATTCCTGCTGACACTTCTATTGATTTCCATTTCATCAGACTAAGTCTCTCTGCGATGTCCTAATGGCTAATAATGACTTGGGTTTTTCAGTGTTCCTAAGGGAAAAGAAGAAGCATGAGACAAGACCTCATTTATTAAAGTTTAGGATGATTTTTGTGGTAGATCAGACTTTTTGGTTTGTTGGTTTGATTGTTAAAAGCTGAGGGAGTTTCTCATGGTTAGAATCTGAGTCTGTTTTCCTCCAATCAATAATGTCCAGTCACCCCACCCCACCCCTCCGCCTGTCTACAAAGCAGAAACATTGTGGTTTGGTGTGGTAAATCACGATCGTAGCAGTTCATCATTCAGTTGACTACAAATTAAATGGCTGTCACGGACAACCATGGCACTGCTCATTAAAAATGTCTCCCTTTCTCTTGACTACAAGACAACACACTTCCTAAGCATAATCATTAACTAATGAACTTAACTGGGAGTGGAAGAACCATCAAGATCTCACTCTGGCAAAGCCATAACAATTTGCAGAACTCATATAAATGTTATTATACGGTTAGGGCTAGCGCTGGGATTAGAAACTTACAATTTTAATTTATATGAAATATTAATCACATCACCTTTTTTTAGTTTTAACATGTACACAATTTTTATGTAATCATTAAACATCAGCTTCTACATGTGTTTTCAGCATGTAACATAAAACTTTAACTGCTTAGACAGGTTTGTTACAGGCTTCTAGTTCCACATACTAAAATGGGAACAATTTATGCTATTTTATGTCCTCTCACTCCAGCCTCTCTCAGTTCATCAGGACTCCTCAGGGACTGGGTATAATTTCGTTCCTCCCTCAGCTCCTCTTCTGTAGCTTGATAGCTGAGTGCCATTCCACCCTTCTGCCATCACACGCAAAGTTTAGCCGCAAGAGAAAGAGGAGAGTCTTTTGTTACTGAAGTGTGATTTTCTTTCTCCCTTTTTGTCTCAGCTATTGGAGGAATCTGGCTTAAATGAAAGGTAGAGAAAGATGAAGCTTTTTGAGCTCCGAGAACATGTTGCGGTTGGTTGGCTTGTTTGTGCAGAACAGGGGTCGGCACAGGTTGATAGATCTATCTAATAAAGTTACTGAGGGTCTGGCTTACACCACCAAGCGCCTGTCTAATGAGCAGTCGGGGAGAGAGCAGCCACGGGGGCTCCAGGGGCTCCATAACCCGTCTTGTGATGAAGAATAGTATCACCTTTCAGGACATGAATTCAAAGCTCTGCATTTTAGATGGTGATTAAAAATGCAAGTTTAAATGCATATACAAGGATATACAGGAAATCTGTTCTTACATATGCCTTTATATGCAAATCAGTACAAGATAATTACGATGTTTTGTTTTAGCAGTTATTTTACAACAAACTACGTGCATTTTGAACCCTATCCTTTAGTTAATAATATGTAAATCTGAATTTAATTGCTTAATTAATTAAAATGGAAATGCTTGATTGAGTTTGGAAGCATAGAAGGGAATGTTCATAAATAAAAAGCGAGAATTACTTTCATTTCTGTTCATTCTGCCTCTTTAGTTGCGTGTTTCAGCTTGGCTTATTTACCAGTGAAGGATGTCAAAGCTCCAGACAGCTCTGTGTGCTTCAGTGCACTCAACAGCACACAGAGAGACGGAGAGAGAGAGAGACAGAGATAGTATAAAAAATATTCTGTAAATTATATAAATATATCTGGAATAGTGATCTGGAAATTGCTGTTGTAAATGCTTGCTCTTTCTTTTTTTTTTGCTGACCTGCTTTGTGCCATTTCACTTAAATGTTTATGCTTAAGAAATTTCTCATTTTAATTGGTAATATTCTGCCCCTAATTCTAATCTAAAAATAAATGTGCATCATTTACAATTCCATGTGTGAGAAGGGTATCTTGGTCCTTGCAATTCATTTCTTAAATAGATAATTAGATTGCAGGCAATGAGAAGGAGTGTGTGTGTGTGTGTGTGTGTGTGTGTGTGTGTGTGTGCAAGATCATTAACTCACTGTTGTGCCTCACCTATGTCTCCGTGAAAAAAAAAGATGACTAATGAGGAAAGATCAGCTCTGGAAATTCAACTTCATTTGAAATATTTATATAATCTTCATTACAAGTCATATCCCTGATCAAAAACGACTTATCCTGGATACATAATTAATTTTTTTACGTCATGACAGGATACAGAGCGAAATATATATTAAGTAAACTTTTGCAGACAATACTCAGAGAGCGTGTTTTGCACTAGGGGCTTTTCGCTGGCATGCTGTGAGCCCACGTGTCCATTTAGAGGAACGAGGGTACTAAGCTCTTTGTTTGATCATATTTATCCCATGATAAAATATTTTTCTCCTGATTGGAGCGGTCTTTTCCAGGATACCCTGGAAAAGATACCCTGGAAAACCTGCTCATCTATACAGTTATCAATTATTCCAATTATATATCATTGTAGCAGTACCACAATGCATCCAATATTGCAGGTCAGTTCAAGAATTTCAGTTAATGGAAAAAGTGTGATCTCTCACTCACTCATTCACTTACTCACTCATCGTCTATACCACTTTCTCCTTTTTACAGGGTCATGGGGTCCTGGAGCCTATTCTAGAAGGTCACAATGTAGGGTATACCCTGGATGGGATGCCAACCCCTCACAGAGTGTGATCTCTGGGATTTTTTAAAAAAAATTTTATTGTGGCATCATCGTTAGTGCCCGGATTTAGTATCTCAGAAACTTCTAGGTTAGGAATCCTACTGTAGGTTATTTTACACACAGCATTTTCTAAAGTTCTGCATGCTTTTCTGCTCACCACGGTTGTAAATAGTGATGATTTAAGTTTGTATATCCTTCCTGGTAAACCTATCTGGCCATTTTCCTCTGATGTCCTAATTTACAAACTGTTTCACTCTACTTTACAGCTTTATGTTCTCCAGCTTCGTACTCCTGCTTAAAGGAACAGATTTTTTGGAACAATATTCATTTTTAAAAATAATAAATATGTGGTTCCCTAACCTTAAGTTTATTTTTTCATTTCAGAAAGAACTTGAATAAACCCCCTACTTGTGGCCTTAGACTTCTGTGGTTTTGCTTACAGTATTTGAATCCTGCATTATTATCTACCTACAAAGTCTATTTCTGACTTAAAAAAGAACCAGCAGCCCACTGTCTTCTCAGTGCAAGCACTAAACACATTCAAGTCACATGCTGTCTGTCAGCTCCCTGAGGCTAAGTGAGCTGTTTTCTCTCTCCACCTATAAAATCTCTAGTTATTGCAGAATATGATGGTAAGTGTTGTCCAGTGTCTCTTAGGAAAGTTCAAGCATTCTTTTAGGAATCCCAGGTGTACTGATAGCAGAAGTCATCTTGGGCTTATGAACTATATAATTAAATTTAATTTGAATTGTGTAGCTCTGTTAACAAGGGTCAATGTCACAAAATATTGAAATAAATTAGAAAAATAAAAAAAATAAACTATGTATAAAATTATAGTTATCAGTTTGTCCCTGACGAGCAAGCCAGGGCTGATGGTGGCAAGGAGAAAGTCCCCGAGATGACAATAGGAAGAAACCTTGAGAGGCACCAGACTCAACAGATGAGGCCTAAATCCTGAGTGATACAAACTATAAACTTTTTTAGGATCTTGGAGATAAAGATTAGGTTTTATATTAGCCTATAGTTAGACAGCTGAAAGGGGACGAGGTCAGGTTTTTTAATTAAGGGTTTATTAACTGAAATGTTTAGGTACCTAGCCACTGCTGAGTGAATAATTGAGTATTTTACTGTAAAAGGCATTCAGTTATTTCTGGTATTATCTGTTTAAATAAACTTGTAGGTAGAGGATCTAGTACACAGGTTGATGATTTAGCTGAAGAGATGTGGGAAATTAGTTCAGTCTCTTGAAGGATTGTAAAATGTTCTAAGTGTTGACCTGATATAGTTAGATCATCATCTATATACATTTTTTTAATTACATTTATACATTTTTTGCCTGATGTTTTAATTTTTGTTATAGCTATTTTGTTAAAGAAGTCTCAGTTCACCTTGCAGTTCCATTAAGGAGAAAATGACAGTCCTTTCTGATGTCCAGAGCAATGCTTTGCTTTTTGTTTGTGTATGTGTGAGTATTTTGTTGCCTTCTTTTTGGGGCCACAGGTGCATTTTATAATACACTTCTGTATTATACTTCTAAATGTACTTCTATTACTGCTGCTATAAACTGAAGTATGTGTTTGTACTGTATGTGACCATGTGTGTGTGTGTGTCTAAGATTTTGTCTTTGAAATTTATGTGCATGATTGTGGCTCAGCATGTGTGATCCTCATGGCTGCTTTAGTATGGCAGAAAAGGTCAGACTCATTCACGCCTTCGAATCAGACCCTCATTAATATACAATATGAAAATAAGAGAGCCTAATCTCTCTGACTACTGCCCCTGTTTGATACCACTCTCAGACAGAATGCAATGCAATGTGAAATTCTGCATTTATATATTTATATATTTTAAATGTGGCTGTATATAACAATATGAAATATCATAATTGAAAAATGCTGCAAAACAACGAGGTAACGAGTGGAGGACAGAGGAGCCTCTTAAAGAAGAAGTTACAGGTCTGTTAGAGCCAGAAATCTTGGTTGTTTGTTATTGACCAAATACATATTTTCTACCATAATTTGCAAATAAATTATTTAAAAATCCTACAATGTGATTTTCTGGACCTCTCTGGCCTCTCTCATCTTTTTAAGTGGGAGAACTTGCACGATTGGTGGCTGACTAAATACTCTTTTTTGCCCCACTGTGTGTATATATATATATATATATATATATATATAGGATATCTTGAGATGTTCGTGTTCATGTTTGTGTTCGGTTGCTTGTTATACTTGTTTTACAAGTTGTTGACTCATTAAAATGTCTGACTTGCATTGCAAAAGTGCAAATCAATCAACCAGCAGGTCATAAACTGAAATTGAGTGCACCACCATATCTGAACGACATTAAACAATCAAGTGACTCACCCTCATTTCACTCTGTTTCTCCCAGGATGAAGGAGAGCGCTGTTGGTAATGTTTGGGCTAATACCACAGAAACAGACCACTTCCCTGAAGGCATCGGTGCTGCAGATCAAAATCTCGCTCTGTGCCTGGCCGTGTCTCGCTGTTGCAAAGTCAGGTCTCCTATCACAGCCATCACCAGGCACTCGGTGTGTGAACTTTAGCAGGCTTCAGATGAAGTAAACAAGTTCTCCATGGTATACCACTGTTCACTTCATGTTGTATTCTAATGTTCCACTTCTCTGCAAGCAGCACAACTTATCTAAAGGAGTAGTGGGTGGATCTGGAGCTTTGGTGTTCTCAAATTAGAATGATAGTACTGGAACAAATTGTTTATTATTTAAACCAATCTTTTATCAATCTGCATTGTGAGAATAAGCAGTAAGAACGTCATGTAGCTCTTTATTATGTATAATGCATCCATATTATGCATAAGTACTAATTAGATAATAGCAGCAGAAAAAAACTCTTGATTTGGGAACATTTGATAAGGCACATACTTGGTATTTAAATGCATGTCTTGTTTTTTTTTTTAAATCCCTTTTCCCGAATATAAATCGAGAAGAGACAGCTAGGGAAGTGAATGGGGCACTGTGGGAGAGCCAGTGCTTAATAGTCTGTCTGCCTGGCAATAATTCACACGCTGACGCTCGACAGGGGGCTGCACTCTGCAATTCATCTTCATTTTAATTGAAAACATTTTGTGTTTGGTGTTTCACAGCATTAATAAAGATCAACCCCTAAGGTGTTTGGTATAAATCTAATTGATGGAGAACCAGGTGTGTCAGGCAGAGAGAGAGAGAGAGAGAGAGCACTCTATGTTGACATAAACTCATCAGACTATAAACAAGTATGTCTTCTTAGAGGTGTCTCACAACCTTTGGTTTGGTTTCCAAATGGGATAATTCAATCATCTTTGTCAGCAGGGATCAATCAGAGCCGGACATCTGAAGACCCTTCTCCACTTGCTGCTCTCAGAGATGAATTACTGAAATCTCATATTCAGTTGGGTGTAGCGAACACTCTGTTCTTCCTCAGGACTCTGCTGTGTTTATCCAACCTTCACAAAATGCACAAAGACTTTCATGTTGCAAGCAGCTGTTAGAAAAGAACACCAAATTCTACTATTGTTAGTCACACGCAGGGCTTGTTCAGTGGTGCTCGGCACATCGTTTAATGCAGTTTTTTAGATTACATTTTTTTTTTTTGTTTAATTTTATAACAGTATTTTGTATATGCAAATGATATATATGCATAGATCACGTGTGGTTGTGACCTGTGGCTGTTGGGTTTATTCCGTCTTTACAGTTTGAGCTGGTTCACCAACAAACACTGTCAAACCCAAATGCTGACTTATGATAACTGAAAATGTTCTTTCTGCTCTTTCAGGCTTACTGTCTGTTCTTTTTAGAGAATGCTCGAGCAAATGTTGGGTCACTGTGACATGGTCTTCAAGCACCTCTTCAGTTCCAAAACCAAGATTACAACAGGTGTTTGGAAATGGTAATTTCAAACCTAATGTTTTTGTTATCCAGCATTATTATTTCGAACAAGAGAGACGCACAGTAACAGATGTTAGTCCTGTTGCTAGCAGATGCAATTTTGAAATGCTTTGTCTAAATACACGCTCAGTGAGATCTATAAGGAACACCTGCACACCTACACATTTGTGCAATTATCTAATCTTGGAGCCCTCGATGCAGAAACAGGACTGTGACTTTGGGCTATGGTCACATCAACCATTACAATGCACTCACTGATGAATAACTTGTTGGCAACTTGTGGAAGAGACACGTGGGTCTGTGGAAAGTGTTCACACAATCATTCACCAAACACCACTTGCAGATTACAGGAACTCGCCAGGGAGTTATTGCCACACGCCCCTTGCTTCAAGCGATTTTCACATGATTGGGGCGTTAAAGGAGTTCCTGGGAGCATTTCAGATGTGAAGCAGGCAGTCCAGTCCTGGGTCCGGAGTACTAAGTATTTTATATATTTTTTCCATCTCAATGGTATCCAAACACTAGTAAAACCCTGGGATAAGTGCATTAGTGTAGCAGAGGATTGTACAGAGATATAAAGGTGGTTCTGTTATTCTGCACAATCAAAAGTCCCAGTTTGACTTGAACACCCCTTGGAGAATTGCTCCATCCTGAGTAAGAAATTTAAAGATGCAATTGTGGACAAAGTAAACTTTCTAATCTTAGCTTTGCTATAAACTCATTACAATGTGACTATATTTAGCTTGGAGTTTATGATAAGATAGGTGGTGCCATCTTGATGTACTTATGTCTATTAGTGGCTTACTTTCCTTTCATGGACTACACAGATTTAGACAAGGAGGCAGTGCATTAAAAACAACAACGCAGCCTCAGCAGGATGAGATGGGAAAAAAAAATCTAAAGATTTTGTGTATGCATCACATCATAGGCCTACAGAGGCTTTTTTTTTCCTGACACAAGACAGTAATGAAAATGAATGACTTGCTTTGGCAGTCTCTTATCAGTAAGTGCAGTGTGTGCCAGTGGCAGGCCAAGGCGAAACCTCAAAGCATATGCTGCTATCTTCTCAGCATCCGGACTCCAATGCTACATGTGTTAAATGCACATAAAGCAGGCTGCTCTCAGCAGAGCATAACTTGTCATGTCTTTTATATGTCTGCCAGCGTGGGAGGATGTTGGATAAACCACCAGCCTGGGAAACATTGATAAAGTTGGAAGAATGTATCAGTGAGAGCTCTGAATGAAAAATTCTGAGCTTGGATTGCTCCAACATTTTACATTCACTAACAAAGATCTACAACAATAATTAAGTCACCTCTCATGCAAAGCGGACAGCTGGAATGAGAAGACCTAGACAAATCCATCTTTCTAAATGTCAGACAGACTGCCTGCATAAAAATGTGTCAGTGTGATTTTGGATATTTATTCTATGCCATGTCAATGAAAAAAATATAATGGTAAAATATCTACTTAAAAAGAAATCACGTATGTTAATGGCTTTCCTGCACGTTACATTTTCTGTTCCATTTTGAGACTCAAAATTATGTTCACTTTGGTGTGCTATTAAAAATAATACTTCAAGGGAAACAGCAGCTGGTAAAGAGATTGGCAGGCACAGCAAATGATGCGACTCTCGAGGCAGGGACAGCACGAGAAATAAAACTGCACTAACCGGTGGGTAGCTGAGAGGCACGATCATAAACTCCAGTGGGATGAAAGTCACATGCATTAACAGAGAGTGACAGTTACTGGGGCTGCTGAATCACCATAGCTCTCTCTCTCTCTCCCTCTCTCTCTGACTTTATTCCTCAATATCCCACATTAGCAAATTCAAGTAAGTTCAAATAAAGTATTTAGTATTCTGAATAAAGTCTAAGTTATAGTTATAGGTTTGATAATACCCATGGTACAAACCAAATACAGGTCTCACCATTCATCACTTTTTCAACACAAACATTTTCTATAATATTGTATCAATACACGCCAGTATAAACCGTTTTATTAATTCACTACCAGGTGACAGGATCATGGCCACCCAAGACCGGTTCGATGCTACAGAAAAGACAATACAGCACAAATAGAGTTGATGCTTGTCGTGATAGAAAGGCCCGGGAACATCCAATGCACCACAGAGCTCATGGTCAGTGACCTGGCCCCCAAACTCCATGGATCTCAATCCAATTGGGCATCCATGTGATGCCCCGGACAAACAAATCAGATCCGCAGAGGACCCAACCCACAACCCAGAGCATCCAGAGGATCTGCTGCCAATGTCCTGGTGGCAGACGACACAGCACCCCCCAGAGGCCCTGCAGAGTCGCACCCTCAGAGGCAAGAGCCAGTCTAGGGGCACAAGGGGAACAGAAAACAAAGGTGGTTTGAATGTTTTTAATGGTATGGTGTATAGTGCATGCTTTGAAAAAAGTCCTTTGAAATGATGATGATGATGATGATACTAGAAGTGGCAAAACTGCAATAAGTACACTGGGCAAGTTTACAGTTAATATAATGATACTGTACCGACCTGACCACCCCTTAGATAAGCTAAAATTAGCTTATGGAATATTGCATGTGAACTGTGAATGTCATGGTTGTGTTACATACTGTAGTAATGTGGGGCAGATGGTGTATGGATACCACAAAGATATACAGTACATAACAGCAAAGGTTTTTTTTCGCTGTTGTATTGCTCTGTTGTTAAAAAGTGGAAAAAATGTCATGCCTCACTCATTGTAAGATCTTACAAAGTCACATATTTGACAATTATTTTTTTTTACAGAATTCCCCCTAAACTTCGATTAAAAGTAACGTTCAAGTAAACAGATTTTCTGTTTATTTCTCAATACAGGAAGCAATGCTGTAATTCTTATCAGTGCTGGTTGCTTATATAATGCAAGAGATCAAGATTGGATTGCTAAAATCGGTAGTATTTCCTTAAATACAGGGTTGCCACATATACTTTGTTACTTGCAAACATTAAGACTTTTCTCTCCATGCACATTATTTCACCCCAGATGTCTGTACATTCATTCACACGCCTTACTGTATGTTTAATTAAAAACTTGGCAAGCTCATACCGCAGCAGCAGGTGCAAACTACCTCCATCGTGCTTCTCTGCAGGCACTGGAATTCATCTTTTAGAGTTTTTAATAGTGTTTCTATCCGCTGAGGTAATCAGCGCACTTCAAAAATGCCACAGTGAGCAGTGTAATTATATTTCCGGAGAGTTTAATAGGCTCAATATGCAGCCTGGAGTGCTCTGATGCATACAGGCTTTGCAAAACAAAATAGAAATGTCTGTCTGGTTTAGTCATGATCTGTGAATAAGATCAAGATCTGGTTTGGACTGACATTTCTGATGGACCTTTATTCTGTATTATGGCTTTATTTATGTGGAAAGCATAACTCTGGATCAAGGGTATAACCGTGAAAATAATCTCTGCATATTACGGATTACATCTGCTAGATTGCTCACCTGTAGCACACTCCAGATTAACAAATGAGTTGTAACAGACATTTTAAGAGCCTTCTCTCTAGTTTACAAAGGACATTTTCTGAAAGGCTTTAGCTTGTGTAGAGAGGGAGTACAAGCAGAACACAGAAATTCAGTAGCTGTACTTGTTGCAGTTTATGGAACGGTACAGGGATGATATGAGTCTGTGTGACTCTGAGACTTCTAGGGAATTAGTTTGACCTTGTGGATGTTTAGACCGTGACTCGAACGGCGTTCTGACTTTTGACAAGCACTTTGAAGATGGTGTTGATGGTGCTGCTTTAAGAGGAAGTAGGAGGCGAAACTCACTTTCACTCATGGAAGCCAGTGGGTTTTACTGTCCTCCTCTCATTTTTACGAGGTTAAGAGAGGAAATAAAAGGAAACTAGAATGGGGTTTGTACTGTATAATGATCTCTCTCTTTTTGTTCTCATTGCATAAAGGCCTCTGGCTCTCTGATGAGTATGGATGCATATGGCCTGCTTGGGATGCATGTGGTGACTGAGAACGGTTGCAGCTGATAACCATGAAACTTCTGAATGTTTCTTCTTATTGTTATATCATGGAGTTACCTTGCCAACGTCAACTCCAGCTTTCTCATCAGAGACAAAATGATAATTACAATTTGTACCTTTTCCTTTATACTTCTTTAATTTAATTCCAGATTTAGTTTATTCTGTAAAGATGCTTTAAACAATTACCATATAGCACATGCAAGAAAAACTGAATTGAATTAAATATGCAGATGGAGCTCAGAAATATGGGGCAAAATGATAAAACATTGTACCAATTAACCTATATATTTTCGCAATCCATTTCAATTAAAGTGACAAAACAAACAAAAAATTATATATTCCATGACTTAAGCTACTTATTCAAAGTTAATTCCTACAAAGTGTATAAATTGCAAAATTGTGCTCAGCATATATGTTACAAAGCACCCAGATCTATCACGTGACCTCATCAATTTTGCTCAAACTATTACATTTTCATTCATCAACTGTCTATCCTGGTCAAGGTGGATATAAAGTCTGGGTGCAAGGCGGGGCCACACCCTGAATGCGATCTCAGTCTATTACAGTCAAGATAGGCCAAATGGAAGATGACTGATTTATATATATATTCAGGTGAATCTCGAAAAATTAGAATATCGTGCAAAAGTTCATTTATTTTTAGTAATGCAACTTAAATAGTGAAACTAATACTGTATATGAGATAGACTCATTACATGCAAAGCAAGATAGTTCAAGCCATGATTTGTCATAATTGAGATGATTATGGCTCTTCAGCTCTTCTGCATTGTTCGGTCTCATGTCTCTCAAGCATCTTGCAGTGTGTGCCTTTCCATTCTTCCTCCAGACTCTGGGTCCTTTGCCAATGAGATCCAAAAGTTGCTCTTTTTAGAAAAAAGGACTTTGGACTACTGAGCAACAGACCAGTTCTTTTTTTCTTTAACCCAGATAAGACGCTTCTGACATTGTTTGCTGTTCAGGAGCGGCTTGACAAGAGAAATATGACATTTAAAGCCCATGTCCAGGCTCCATCTGTGTGTGGTGGCTCTTTATGCACTGAATCCAGCCTCAGTCCACTCATTGTGAAAGTCCCCAACACTTTTAAATGGCCTTTTCCTGACAATCGTCTCCAGGCTGTGGTCATCCCTGCTGCTTGTGCACCTTTTTCTTCCACACTTTTCCCTTCCACATAACTTTCTATTAATGTGCTTTGAT
>JAOTRS010000004.1:15851394-15870026 GCA_028565755.1 Dinotopterus cunningtoni
TTTTCATAATACGCGGTACTGACAAGCAGCCTGCATCCTTTGATCAAAGTAGGCGTGGCGGATCGTAAGACACTAGCGGTTCACTCAGATACTGCGGCACAAGACCATTTAATGCTTTATATGTCAAAAGTAGTATTTTAAAATTAATGCAGAATTTCACAGGGAGACAATGAAGTGAAGATAAGATAGGGGTGATGTGCTCGTATCTTCTGATTCTAGTGAGGGCTGCTGCATTCTGGACTAACTGAAGCTTGTTTATGCACCTAGTTGAACAACCAGACAGTAAGGCGTTACTATTAGTCCAATAGTCCAACCTAGAGGTGATAAAAGCATGAACTAGTTTTTCTGCATCGTTTAGTGACAATATATTCCTTAACATGGCAATATTTCTGAGGTGAAAGAATGCTAACCTGGTGATCTTGTCTACATGAGCTTCAAATGAAAGACTAGAATCTATAATCACACCGAGGTCTTTTACTGTTGCACTTGATGGAACAGAAAGGCCATCTAAAGTTACAGTGTGATCTAAAACCTTGCTTCTAGCTGCATGCGGTCCTATGACTAGAACTTCTGTCTTATCAGGATATTCAAAGGGAGACAATGCCAAGCTTCATTTATTAAATTTTAAAGGAGTGGTTCTTTGAGCATAAGGAATCATATTCATACATGAATTAGCCATCACAGAGTCCTGATCTTAACCCCAGTAAAAGTCTTTCAGATGTGCCGGAGAGCTCTCTGCCAAAAATTAATGCAGCTTTAGATGGAAATAACTGTTGTGACATTGCATAAGGTTGTCAAAAAAAAAGGATGCTGTAATAAAAACTAAATGTGGTCCAATGAGAATTAGAGGGTGAGACTATTTTTTGGCTAGGTAATGTAGTTTTCTGTACTTATCAGTGATTGCATTTAAATGTTTACATTGTCACTATAGGGAAATAAATAATCATCAACAATATCATATAATTCTTTACCTTCCACAAATCATGCCCCAGGCAAACAATTTTAAGCTGTTTCAATCACAAGTACAGTAATGTTACACGACAGGAAAAAATATTATCCATCTAGTCTCTGGTTAATTCAAAGCAACTAAGAGTGAGTTTATCACTTTACTACTTTTTCACTTAACTAATTTTTCAATTACATTACACATATAATACTGTAACTCTATAATAGGAAATTAAATCCAGTAGAAATTAATTGCATACTTATTTGTGTTAAACTTTTGCCTTTTTCAGTTGTTTTGGCAGTATATTTAAAATGCATTTAATAAAGTTTGTGACATATTTTAGGTGATGCAGAAGTGGAGTGGCAGCTGCAGTGGCAAGCATTATGCTTATTATGTATGAGCGAATGTCGAGACTGGCTCCAGGGACAAGAATGATCCAGTTTTTGCAGGTTATTTGCTACTATTTTTTAGAATAATTTGATGGCATTGGCTCCTGTGGGCTGAAATTTTTTTGTTACTAATCCCAGGCTAATGCAAACACCCCACAGAGTGGCAGATGCCTGCCTTGAAATAAGCCTTGTCAACGCAATTGCCACCCCAGCTCTGACATCACATTACAGGTCTGAGAGACAGTTTAAAAAAAAATCAACCCTAAATGACTTGGGCATATCAATATTTATATTTATTATGGGACAATCAGTGAAGTTCAGCATTTATTTTGTAATGAAAATCTCGACAAAATATGACTTTTGTTCCCTTTTTCAAATTAAAATATAAATATCAGTAAGCATGGGCAGAAGTGAAAATTCCAAAGCAATTTTAAAATAGTTCTATCTATCATTAACAGAAGTCTAGTTCAATTTAGAAAAAAAGGGGTAAAACATCAGTGGAGGCAAGGCCTGGTCCACTTGGACCTTCTGAAAGACGTCTTCATGCTCTTCCAAGATCTGTTAAGAATAACCCTGTCATTCTATACCTAGACGAGTTGTTGCTCTTAAGGCCACTAAATCAAACAAATATTAATAATCTTTTAATAGCTAAATCTTACCAAACATTAAAATTTGACAAATTTTGGTGCTTAACTTTTATCATAAAACTATGGGTATCTATCTATCTTGTATAAAGTCTTGCAACAGTGCTTTAGTCATTTATTCTCTCCAGCTCGCTAACCTCCTAAACTGTACACTGTAAACAGATCAGGTTTAAAACTAATAATAACATTCATCCTAATATCAATGCCATCACACTTGTCATCTCATTACATTTCTAACTTGTCCAACAGAGTCTCCTCTGTAACTCGAAACGCAAAACTGTGTGTTGTATGGCCGCTGTGCTTCTGGAACTTTGAGTCCAACCTTTCCTCTCTCTGCTGCTTCTATGCTGAATTTTTAATTAGTATGACTTTAAACAACACTAAAAATGAAAAGATGATTGAAAAAAAAAACAAAGAAGCCCTATTCCTTTTGCTTTTAAGGATCTAACCTCCCAAACCTTACTGTAATCCCTAATGATCAAAACTGTTTTTTCTCTGAGGTGGCACGGTGGCGTAATGGTTAGCACTGTCACCTTGCACCTCCAAGGTCAAGGATTCAGTTCCTGGTTCATGTCTGTGTACCTGGAGTTTGCATGTACTGTACTTGCCTGTACCCACTGTGCTTGGTGAGTTTCCTCTGGATACTCAGATTTCCTCCCACAGTACAAAGACATGCAGGTTAGGCTAAATGGTGTTCCAGAATTGCCCATAGTGTGTGAATGAGGATGTGAGCCCTAGAATGGATTGGCATCCTGTCCAGGGTCCTTGTGCCCTAAGTCTTCTGAGATAGGCTCCAAGGTCCCTGTGACCCTGTATACAGGATAAAGCGGTATAGGTGAGAACGATAAAGTTAGGGGTTAAATTTTATTTGTATAGCGTTTTGAACAATGGTCACTGTCAATTGTTCCTGATGAGCAAGCCAAGTGGCAAGGAAAAACTCCTTGAGATGGGAATAAGAAAAAAGTTTTTATAAAAACATATTGTGTGTTAGGCAGCTAAAAGTTTATTGTAACAGTTGATGTCCTTAAGATAAAATGGAGTCCAGTTCGTTATTGGATTCTCAGGCAAAAAGCTCTGCCCCCTGCTGTAGTTTTCATAATACATGGTACTAACAAGCAGCCTGCATCCTTCGAAGCAGGTGGGGCAGATCGTAAGAAACTAGTAGTTCATTCACGTACTGCGGCGCAAGATCATTTAATGCTTTATGGGTCAAGAGTAGTATTTTAAAATCTATGCGAAATTTCACTGGGAGCCAGTGCAGTGTGGATAAGATAGAGGAGATATGCTCAAATATTCTGGTTCTGGTGAGTTCTCTCACTGCTGCATTCTGGACTAACTGGAGCTTGTTTATTCACTTAGTCGGACATCTAGACAGTAAGGCATTACAATAGTCCAACCTAGAGGTGAGAAAAGCATGAACTATTTTTCCTGCATTGTTTAGTGACAATATATCCCTTATCTTGGCAATATTTCTGAGATATAAGAATGCTATCCTGGTGATATTATCTACATGGGCTTCAAATGACAGATTGGAATCTATAATCACACCAAGGTCTTTTACCATTGCTCTTGATGGAACAGAGGGGCCATTCAGAGTTACAGTGTGATCAAAAAGCTTATTCTGGCTGAATAATTGGTCCTAATACCAGAACTTCAGTCTTATGTGAAATGAAAATGTGATTGCAAACGTGCTAGAAATGTTCCCTTGTAATGTCAGGGCAACACACATCTGTTAACTTCTCACAGGAATAATGGAAATATGGCACCAAGCATTAATTTAGCACAGAATTATAATGTGTGGTGGCACGGATGATTAAGAGTTGGCGTTCCAGGGTTTAGGGTTAAAATCTCGCCTTTGTGGAGTTTGTGTGTTATCCCCATGCTGAGTGGGTTTTCTTCATAGTTCAAAAACATACGCTGTAGGCTTTTCCAAATTGGCCTGTGGTGTATGATTGGGTGTGTGAGTGTGTTTACGCCTGTGTGTTGCCGGACGTTGGAGCCCTTACACCTACAGAGTAAAGACATACAGTAGCTCATTGTGACCAAGCAGTGCTTAGCTTGAATGGATGGATGGAGGTGCATCACAAACACTTACTTGCTCTTCACTTACTAACTCATTGTCTATACCGCTTTATCCTGTGTACAGGGTCACAAATGGCCTGAAGTCTATTCCAGGAGACTTAGGGCACAAGGCAGGGTACACCCTGGATACGGTGCCAATCCATTGCAGGACGCACACACTTATTCACACACTACGGGCAATTTGGGAATGCCAATTAACCTATTCTGCAAATCTTTAGACTGTGGGAGGAAACCGGAGTACCCGGAAGTAACCCACTAAGCATTGGGAGAACATGTAAACTCTACGCACACAGACCTGAGATGGAAATCAAACCCAGTGCAAGGTGACAGTGCTATGAAGCCAGTGTGCTGCTGCATCACAAACATTCAAATGTAATTATATTGAATGTGTTTCAGGGTGGAGCTCTCTTTAATGATAATGATAATTTACTCATGTTGACTTACATAAATAACTGTTATAGTGTTGCACGTATTCTAAACAAGTCTGTTGAGCATCAGGCGTGACAGAGCAATTATGAAGCCAGGACATGATGATGGGATTATCTGACCATTTTTGGACTAAGGAACAAATCAAATATTCTGGAAAGGCAACCTTGCCCTGTTCATAATATCCACAGGCGCCTTCACGTCACAGTATGATCCCAACAACCTATGAAGATGATCTGCCTGATCTGATTATGATCAGACCCCAGGCACCTGATTTTTATGTGATTTTTAACAAATATGTCAAGAGACTCATCCAGAAACCTGAGGAAATGGTCCTGAATGAATAACACACTTCTCTTCTTAAATTAAGGTGACAGGCATGATAGGCTAGACAGGAAGAATTATTTTAAAAGGAAGGAATATTTTGTGGTTTGGGTTAATTGTTGAAAAGGAAAACAATATCCCAGCAGGCACCGCTTCGCAGTTTGTCTTCACTGAGCAGAGGTAAGCCTGAAATTAACAGCGGAATTTATCGAGCATTTATGTGGCGTGACTGACAGCGGGGTTTAGGAGGGGGAATTGTGTGTGTGTGTGTGTGTGTGTGTGTGTTGAAATAATTGAAACTTCAATGCCCACAATCCCCACAGACTGCACACCTCCCCTCTCCATCGTCCGCAACCAGTCAATAGCCTCAAGCGCTCCTATTAGTCGGTTTCACCAAAGCACGTCAGGAGCCAACGTGGGGTCTTCTCATGTTCATTGGCTGGAAATGAAAGTCTCTTCGTCCAATCAGAGGAGTGAAAGAGAGCGCTTTGCCGTCGCGAGCGTTTAAGGTGGACTTGGAAGATGGCTGAAATTGAGAGCGTTTCTTTGAGGTGATTTACTCTAATAATCCGTATATAGTTAAAAGTTATAATAGGACAATTTTGCTAATAAAAAAAACGTGTATATGCTTACAAAAAAATAGGCATGGTTAGGAAAAGGTAGAAAAAACAGGCACGTGCGGAGTACAGGGTTTAAGTCTCGAGCACAAAATTGTCCACTTGGTCGAGTTACTTTGAATGCTAATGAGCTTTGTCAAATATGTA
Source organism: Dinotopterus cunningtoni (assembly GCA_028565755.1). Lineage (NCBI taxonomy): Eukaryota > Metazoa > Chordata > Actinopteri > Siluriformes > Clariidae > Dinotopterus > Dinotopterus cunningtoni. Next base: position 15,856,970 of record JAOTRS010000004.1, read on the forward strand.
ATGTAGTTTAATAAAGGAGGAAATTAGGATTATACAAATAGGACATATACAGTTTAACCTAGGCATATGACTGCCCTCCCTTACGAGTTGTTGCCTTAAGAATTAAAATTTTGCAAGAAATTTGCATTGGCATACGAAGCATTTTCGGCATACGAACAACCTAAACCGAATCGACAAGTTTTGAATGGCTCCCATATTTTTGCGCAATTTAGCCGAGGTTCGGGTCGGATAAATTGCGCATAAATATGGGGGGCCATTTAAAACTTGTTTGTGTCAGTGGAAAGCCAAGCGAAACGAGTTTACGATTTTTTTTTTTCAGTCAGCGCAAGTACTTTCGAAAAAGTCAACCCACGATACCAGTGCCTACAGCATACGTTTAATAGCTACATGATTTATCCGCGTGTTTTTTTGCAATATTGGAAAAAATTTTGGTAGCTGGAACGGATTATCTGCATTTACATTATTTGTTAATGGAAAATACATATCACACTACGAATTATTTGTTTAATACTAATTTACTCATCCAGTATGAATTAAACTTGTATGCTGAGGTTCCACTGTGTAGATGTGTTGTTAACATGAGATGTTCACTTCTCTATACATAGTTTAGTGTTCGAAGGCCATTTCTGTGAGATGATGTGAGGTACAAACTGGGACACAAAAGCTCCTGAGAGTTTATATTTGCAATGAGACTGGGTTTGTGTATCTTATAACAGCTTATTAAAGCAATTTTCTGTCATTTATAGATATTTGTCATATATTGCTATATATCTTTCAACCATCATATCCTGTTTATTTTTTACAATTACAAAGAAAGATACTGAAGTTTTATAGGTGAGCAAATATTCATTGCCATTATTAACATTATCTGCGATAAAGTACCCTGTGTTGCAAACGTTTTACTCTTTCCATTCATTAACATCAGGTGAGTCGGTGTAAAGACCAGCTGTTTCTACAGAACTGTGAAGGACATTTGGGATGATGCTGTAAAAAACAAATAGTGTACTAACCCCACAACTCAGTTTCCAATACGTTATTTAATCTGCTTTCAACATAACGTTTAAAAAATAGCAAGAATAAATGGTATTAAGCAGCACGGTATCTCTGTAGTGAAGCATTTATTTGAAAACTGCTGGAATATTATTAAAGCAGACTGTTACCTTCCTTCATTGTTAAGGGCTCCAACAGACAACACTTGGCACTTGCTTTAGGTGTTTGTTTTTTTGCAGATTGCTCAATTTTCTTAAGAAACATGTTAGAGTTTGGTGATATAATCTCCCCCCTTGTATGTGTACATGGGGTTTGCATATTGCCTGTGCTGGGTTGGTTTCCATCACAGTCCAAGGACATGTGCTGTAGGCTGATTAGTGTTTCCAAATTGCCCATATGATTGTATGATTGTACTGTAGGTTGCTAGAGGCTGGGGTACACAGCAATGCTGCGTCTCCTACCACAGTGACTGCTGGCAAGAATGTCATCGCTTAGTGATGTTGGCTTGAATGGTTGAAATACTGTATGAAGTAGATTTTGCACACAATAATTTTACCACTGTCAACAATGTGCTCTTCTAAAACTAGCCAGGACACTTTACTTTTATGTGGTCAGGTATGAAGCTTAAGGATGAGCAAGCAGCCACATTCATGGCTAATGGGACAAAGAATGACCACATTTTATAAATGAATGTACATGAGCTATGTGTTTACAGCACTCATTAATTCATTCATTCATTTATTTTTAGTGCATGCTATGGTTTAAATTAGGCTACTAGTTTATAATGACTGAATGAGCAAAAAAAAAAAAGTTGAACATCTCTTAAAATAATTAAATTATTTTAAATTTGAATACAGTTTGAGATATAAATATATCTGGAGCACTAAGTAAACACAGATGTAGATATATTTACATCTGTGTTTGTTGTCAGTATCTATCTATTTAAAATCCAATAGGATAGGCGAGGTCCTGGTTTGCCATTACTAGCCTAATACATTAGATCAATAATCTAGATTCTATGGTCAATTAATAATTTAGGTTTAATCTAAGCTAAATAGCATCAGATTTGTTTTCCTTAGTTTTCCTGTCATGCTGAGAGTCCAGTGGATCTCAGTTCCAGATGCATCCCCTGCAGATGGTCTCTTTCCCTTGATTAATACAATCTTGAAGGAATTATAGCAAGTGTATTTACATTAAGACTTCACAATGCTTTGATTCTGTTTGTATTTGCCCAGTGGCGTGACCTCTGACAAAAAGACACATGGGATGCGCAAAATCTTATAAGATCGTTCCATACTACCTTCCCTCCCTTACTTCATGGTGGATGTTTGAGCCCTGCTGTGGTGCTAATTATCACGCCCCATCACCGAGAGGCAGGGGGAGGTTTGTGTGAATAATTACCTGCCTAATCCTCACTATTGGATAACACTGATTAGGGCAATACCCGACCTGGTTAAGTGCCGCGGAATGAATGACGGGAAAACACCTCAGGGAGAACTGGGTTGATGTGGAGGAAGAGAGCAAGCACGAAGGAGAAATAAGACGAGTCAGTCTTGCACGAATGCTGTAGATAGAGTGATGTGGTTAATGGGTAAGAGGGAGAGCAATGCGCAGGACATTTTGAGAACGGTTTTTACCTGGTGTGATAAAGCAGTGTGATGAGTCAAACGGTTGATTAGGAGTTTTATGGATTCGAGAGCAGGCTGATGGCGGACTGAGATCGGCTGATATTGAGTATTACGTGAATCAAGGTCATGAGTGTTGCAATCATGACTGGAGTCATTAGAATACAAATTATTACTTGAAGGGCCAATAAACGTTCATGTCTCACAAACAGACAGTAGATGCGTATATGCACACTCAAAACACTTAAGCAGAATTGGTTGCAAATTGAATCATATTTCATCTGCTTGTTTTCTATTCAGTCTCATGTTTTCTCAGTCTAATTTCCCACTCTGGCTCAGTTTATTTTTGCATTTCTTCTCTTTCCCAGTGAGCACAGACTGACTGTGTGACTGTGAGTGACCATCATTGAGGCTGGCTGACATAAACTGGATTGTGAACATGACTTTTTTTGTGTAAGTCAGTTATAGATTGCTTTCATCTGGCCTCTTAACCCATAAGAGCCCAGACCCATTTCTCCTTTAAGGGACATTATGGGGGGTATAACACGAACCAAACAGACCATATGGAACACATTTTTGAAAGATGTCTATGTTTCATATCAATTTGTTCAAGTACAGTCAGAACAAAGTAAATACAACATATAAGATGTTATTAAATCATTACAATGGTAAAGATTTTTAAAAATAGAATATATTTTTTTTAAATTAGCTAGTTCTGTCACATGTGCTAGCCAGACACACCACCATATTGGAAATGATGTCATGTGTACACAAATTCACATGATGTTCATTAAATAGGACTTCAATAGTTAAGAGCAAGGATAAAGCTTAATAAGGAACTTTTCAGAGCAATTTAAATGTTTGCGAATTCTGTGTCACCGGCTACGTTATTACTTATTGAATAAATAAATAAATTTATTTATTTATTTATTTTAAAGAAAACTTTGGCAAAAAAATAGACCCTAGATATTTTATATTTGTAATGTTTTAATTATGCCAGGATATATGAATATTCCTGACTATAGAGTATATGGACATAACACTGTCCTCCTTCTATTTCATCTATCAAGCTGATTAGTAAACTGTTAATAAACCTGTTTGTGCTTTTCATGGAAAAGCGTAAGTGTGATGATATTATAATTGCTCAAATTACATCACCACTGATTATTTGTCAGAAGACAAATCTAAAATGCCCTAATCAAAATGTATGACTTGCTAACAATAACTAAGTTAGCCAACCTACTTAATGCACGTTGCATTTGTATATATATTATTTATCGTTTAAAAAGGTCTCAGTAATTACTCTATATATCACACACATTCACAGGGGTCTTGGTCACACGGGCGAATAAGAGCGTGCCCTTTCTTTCTTTCCCTCTTTCAGTCCTTTTCAGCTATCTCCACAGTGCCACCTTAACTGCAGCCTGAGCAGGCTGTTCGTGTTTGTGTTGAAGCCAACAGGCACAATATATTACAGTCTAGGGCTCGCTGCTGAAAAGCCTGCTGGATCTTCCAGTGACCTGCTGTTCTTTCCTGCTTTTCTGTGTATTTTTTCTCTCCCTCTCCCTCCTCTAGATTTAGATTAAAAACAAAGCTCTCTCTCCCATCCTCCTTTTTTTTTTGACTCTCTCTCCCCCCTTTCTTTTACACACTCAGTCTGGTTGAGGGAAGAAATCCCTTTAGTTTGTCTCTCTGTGTTACAAGAGGAAGTCGCCTTGGCTCGAATCGGATGGAGGTGTGTGTTTGTTTTTGGACCTTGTTGGTGTGCTTTGAGGAAGGACAGAGAAGGGACAGTTGGATGTGACTGCGGCTTCACCAGAGCAGTCAGAGTCATCAGAGCAGGAGAGAGGAGGACAGCTGAGAGTGTGACTTTGACTCCTCTCAGGAGGAAAGGGGGAGAAAAAGTCAGCAGTGGGAGTTTCTGGAATTAATTTTGCATTAGCCCTTGTTGGATGTGCTGAGTTTTGGTCTGACTCGGAGGCTGAAGCCGGGTTCCCAACTCTGGATCCTGGGCTCCAGGTTCTACTGAAACCTTCACTTCTCCTTTACAGGAGTGCAAAGAGCTGAGGGAGCCCGCAATCCATCAAACTCCTAACCAGAGTCTTTGCACTGACCATGTACCCACAGGGTAGACACCCGGTAAGTGCACGACACTCCATTGCTTTTATCTTCTTCCTCTCTCCCTTTCTCAGGCTCAATTTGTCTTTCTCAATCTCTTCCGTCTTTCAGCGATAGACACATGCACATGCACTCCTCTCTAGTTCAGAAAGAGTAAGCTGTAAGAGCAGAGAAGACATAGATGAAACAGTTGCTGGGAGAGAGATGTCTCTCTTCAGAGGCTTTCAATCACACACACACACACACACACACACACATACACATACACAAGCCCGTCAGCTGCACCCAGGTGTTCTCAGTAGCCAGTTTATTTTAAGTTGTGTGGGTGGAACAGCACTGTGTTTGTGTGTATTATACTTTGTATAATAACCTTCTGGCGTGTTACACACTTGAGTTCATGGAAAGGAGGACCAGTTACAGCGAGCTTGCTTGTTATCAGGTAGGTGTTGAAAGCATACGGGTCAGTGGCCTGTTTGATGTATTCCCGCTGGAGACCGCTGAGAATCCATAATTCAGTCTCACTCAGCTGGCGTGAAACGATTACCCAAGCACAGCCTATTTAAAATATCTCTCAATGCAACACACTATACCGTATCACTGCCTACCCATCATGAGCGTAAAGCTGCTGTACTACTGGAGTTCCAGCCAAAGAGGGCTTTCAGAGGGCAGTTACAAGCAGGTGTTTCTTTTTATATCACACTTGCGACAGAGAAAATAGAAAGAATATGATGATTGAGCGTACACCTACAGTATACGCCTTTTATTTTGGGGGGATGCGTTTGCTCAGTTCACACTGTTTGGGATCAAGTATATGTATCCGTAAAATGTTCTTCAATGCTGCTGAGTTGCCAAATAGATGACAAAATCAATTACACGGCAGTGAAACCTTGAGAAACTCTACAGCTTCTCAGTCATCACTATCAGCTCAGTTCCTAGAAAGGCAGATCTTGCAGATCGTAAACGTTACTAAATCTTGTTAGTGCCAGCCTCTGTTCTGTTCCTAACCATGTGTGTAGTGAGTATGGGTTAGTACCCGATTTACAAGGCAAACAGTGCCAGGAAGAGTGGGAGCGTTCACTAACACCACTGGACGTTGGTGGCTGATCTACAGTACGTTATGTTATTATAATAAATTATGCCATAGTGCGCTTTTTGAAAACATTAGTAGTATTTATAAACTATTATACTTAATAGTGCCAGGCAGCTTCACTGTTACAGAAAGAAAAAAACTATTTTTTGTAGCTGTAATACAGACTATCATTGAGAGTATTTGAGCATTTTTAAAATATTCTGCTCGCATTGTTAGTAAGCATAAAGACCAGTATAAATGTCAGGATTCATAAAGAAGCTTTCCAGTATTGTGCTGTGATATCTGGCCAAAGCTTCTATCCATAGGGGGTCAGGACGGGACCGGAGTGATTATATGCCTCAAAAATATAGTTTTTTTTCTTCTATACTGCTTATCCTGTGTATAGGGCAGGGGTAGCTAAGTGGTTAAGGTGTTGAACTGCTGATCAGAAGGTCCCCGGTTAGAGCCCCGACGCCGCCGGGCTGATACTGTTGGACCCTTAAGCAAGTTCCTTCACCCCCAGTGAAGTGCTCAGATCCAATCAGCCCTCAGAGTCAATGTCACACTCTCAGCTGTCCTGTAAGTAACTGCCACAGAAACACGGATATGTCTCCAGGGTGGGGAGTATCTGTCACCCGCTGTGCCGAATGGCATGTGGACAGATCCTATCCCTATCCCTCTATCCTCTGTACAGGGTCACAGGAGCCTATCCCAGGAGACTTAGGGCACATGGCGGGCTTCACCTTGGACAGAGTGCCAATTCATCACATACACACACATACACATTTTAGGCAATTGGGGAACATAATAATTTGCACTTATTATTGTGGGAGGAAACCGAAGTACCTGGAATAAACCCACCAAGCATGAGAAGAACATGCAATCCCCATACACACCTACACAGACATGAGGCAGGTATCAAACCCTTGACCTTGGATCTACGAGGACACGGTGCTGCCAAAATACAAAATTACAAGAAGAATTACTTTTAACATAAAATTAATGTAAACAAATGAACCGATTACATTTTATTCAAGAAAAACATTTACTGTTAAGTTAGATACAAATTTACAAGACAGCTATACAGTTTCATCAAACGCCTTTCATTATGCTAACCGAAGCTAGAATAGCAATCTGAATCTGAGAAGTTCACTTATTTGTTAAATTGTTTGTTTTTACAAGACCCATTACCAACCCAACTTTCTGCTGTTACAAAACTTAACCCTTGTCCCCTAATTGGTACCAGACTGCATAGAGGTGTCTTCAGAGCAGCTAAAATTGAAACAGCACTTTATAATCAATGTTAGTTTGCCTCTACATCATACACACACACCAGGATATACGCTTCCATGTGTTGACTGGTGCAGGTCATTAGTAACGTTGGCCGGCCCTCCCGATGAAAGCTGAAGACTTATTTGAAATAAACAGAGCACACCTTGCATGAGAGAAGAGGTACACATTAAATAATGCAGCTTTATGGTGTGAACACATGATGACTATATGGGTGTGTGAATCTCCTGCAGGTTGCTGCGTATGTGTGTTTGGGGAAAGAGTGTGCTGCCTTGCATGCGTATTTGTGCAGAACTGCTTCCTTCCTGTGCACATGTAAACAGACGTGTAATAAATTAAAAGGAAAATCCACAAATCTCAGGTGTGCTGAGAGGGGTGTTTGCTGCGTATCTTGCTGTCATGATTCATAAGAGCAGGATAAAGTTCTTCTGAATGATCCTACAGTAGTAATGATCAGAATGATGCTTTATCGCATGATGAAACCTTCCTTGGTGGGAGTGGTCTCTTTCTGACCATCTCCTCCTGCTTTTCCAGGGCTCAAGGACTCACCGTAAGGTTTGATCAAGATGAAAATGTAAAGCATGTGCCGTGGTGTCAACATTTACCAGATCTCAACTCAGTTGAGATTTTGGAGTGATGTGTTTCCCATCGTCATCAAAACACCATGTACATCTTGGAAAATGGTTCTCGAGACTTGTGTAATTGCACAGAAAATATTAGCAATGCTCAGTGAGCTTTGCCTCTGTCTGGGGGCGTGATAGAAAGCTCCCTTATGTGCCTTCTAAAATGTTGCACCAGCTAGAAACTGGGGCAGATTTAATAGAAAAGGAACAAAGTAACAGGAAGAAAGAACTTCTTCTAGGTAAGTACGTGTGGACCATCACACCATATCCACATCATCATGTGTGCCTTATAACTAAAAGCGGTGGACACTCGCACATGGGCCAGACTGCTATTGGATTAGATTGGGTTTTTATGTAATTAACCTATGGGAATTTTACTCACAACAGAGATCATAAACATAGGACACAAATAAAATCCTGCCCTTAGGCCTGTGAGTTACCTCCGGGACTAAGAGGATGTTGGATATTAACTGTTAATGACATCAATATTGTCGAAAAAAAAATCTAAGAAGAGATTATGCATCGCTAGCAGTATTCATCAATCGTTAACTTCCTTTTCCTGCCTTTTATTGGAAATCTCTCTAATGTATGCCAGTCTCTTTCTGTGTGTTTGTGTGTGTGTGTGAGAGAGAGCGATAGAGAGACAGCCATTTTTTCTCGCACTAATCAGGTGGCCAAGGGAAGCATCTACGCCAAATATCCAACCCCAGGCCTCACACATGCTCACTTAGCTAGGAGCTGCTCATTTTGGCACATGTTCTCCTTCCCGCCCTTCTATTGTTCCATTCTGACTGCAGATTTTGAGAAATGCACCTCCCTGCAGGATTTTGGAGCCTAAACAGGTTACAGTCAGTTACGGCTTTTCCTTCTAATCAATTGTTTTCATCAGCCAATGCAAAGCCATTGAGGAGAGAGAAGTGAGCCGAGAATGTTTTTGGAAAGGCACCAGGTTGTTTTACCCCCGTCAGTGTGCATTTTCTAATCCAGCATTGAATTTGCAGCTTCTAGTCGACCCTACGAAGAGAGACAGAGCAAGCTGTGCTGAAGCCATGTTGCAGGCATCTCCTTGACTTTGGAGTCTAAATGATGTCTAAGATGGAGTAGAAATCTACTGCATAGCAGCTACTGGGGCACTGATTTGTACTGGGAGATAGAGGCTAGCACTGGTTACCTGAGCACCCAGTTCCACTGCTTCTCCTGAGCTATATATCATGCAGAATTCTTACCTGGATGGAGTGCTTTTTATCCAGGACCAGGACTAGGACCTTGATCTTCCTTGGAGGGTTTAGCAATGGTTAGAGAGTGAAGGGGGGCTTCAAGCAGTCTGGAAAGCATGTGCATGCAAAGGCACTTACATCCCCCCCGGATCACAGCTATACTCCCTATCCCTCCATGCTCCGGCGCTCCATATCTCTGCTTTTTTTGCTAAATATTTCACCAGCCGATAATTATTTCATGGCCCTTGCCATCTCCTATTTTGGAAGAGGCAGTGATGCAACTGGCACAGACGCTTCAGAAATAGTGCAGTTTCTCTTCACCACCCCGTCTGAACTCTGGTACTGCACTTAGCTCAAACACACACACACACAGTGATCAGACTTAAGGAAACATCAGAGGAAGGTTGCCGCTAAGGAACCCTGTTGATAGAGCTGTGTTGATATCTCTCTCTGTCTCTTTCTCTGTGTCTCTTTCAACGTTATTTTAAAATCTATCAGATGATCAAAAATGAATTCATATCGAGATTCTATCAGATTCTCAGCAGCAATAATATATCTTTAAAATCTTCTATAGGTAAGCCACAGCTATTTATCTCCAGTCGTGCATTTACTGTATGTCAGTGGTATTCTCACAGTGAAAAGCTTCTTGTTTTAGACATCCAGTGCAATTTTTAAAAAAAAATTTGTGAGCAAAACCTCAGAGTTAACATGCACACATTCACCTTAGCATGCAACTGCCTGGATTGTCTTAAACTCGTATACTAGGTGTTCCATTTTTTCTTGCAGTATAAAAAAAATCCAAAATGAAGGTGCTAATTTTAGCAGTATGCAGACAGGTTTAAAATCTACTAAAATTGTCCAACGAAAAAGAGACATCATGGTATATTCAAAATCCTGTTCCAAAACTACTAAGATCCTAAACTACTAAATAATGACTGTATATGTGTGTACGATACAATTAATTATATAGTTTAACCTTGGATTGCGAGTAATGCGGTTTGTGAGTGTTCCTCAAGACGAGCAAATATATTTAATAAATTTTGACTTTGGTTTACGAGTATCATGTATCACGCATACGCTTCTTGTTTTGAGGCCAAGGGTCATGTGATCAAAACTGAGCCAATGTTTTTTCCCTCTCTTGCACTGCGGAATTGTGGGTAATCGTCTCCCCTGCTGCGTGTCCCTCACTGTACTGTTTACTATAAAACTGACCACGTGTGTGTGCGTAAAACATATTTTATTTTGTGTTTATATGAGTGTGTGAACAGCGCGCGTGTTCTGTTTATTATAACACACGTGTGTGCGCGCGTGTAAAGCAAAAGCAAGTCTCATTAGAGAGGTTAAAGATCCATTTTCTGTCTCTTTATCAGCCTGCACTTTGTGTTTGTGTACGTGCGCGTCATTGGACACCGTGCTCCTTTACACACACACACACACACACACACACACACACACACACACACACACACCCCTCCTGCTCTTGCCTTCACACACACACACACACTTTGCTTCACACAGAAACACTGCTCTGTCGCTATTCTTTTTAAAGGCAGGTTAAATTTATTAAAATTTTTTTACTTTACAGCTGTGATTCCGTTAGCGTGCATTATTAGCAATGTTCCTTTGCTAATTTAAATTTTCCGATAAAACAGTCTTTTCGTTAATGTGTGTGTGTGTGTGTGAAACTCAAATAAGAGAAGAGGGATGGGGGGGGTCTGATACCTCCTCTTCTCTTACTTTAGCTTTACACACACAAACAGCGCATAAACGGAAACACTTATCTGTCAGGAATTATTTTTACTTTTTTTAATGGTAAAGTGCAGGTTAATTTGTTTTATTTTTACTTTATATTAAGTATTAATTATTTTTATGTATTTATTTTTTTGGGCTGTGGAATAAAGTATTTGAGTTTCCATTATTTCTTAAAATAAAAAAAATTGCTTTGATAATACTTGAAAACTTTTGAAATACTTCAAAACGCTTCAGGAACAAATTATGCTCGTAATCCAAGGTTCCACTGTATACAAAGAACTAATACTTACTTACTTAGTAGGCTTGATGCAGGTGCTTTACAAAGAATAATTGTCAATTATCACTTGATAAGGAAAAATTTGAACAGTTTGGCTGCAAAATGAGATATATCTCAATGTTGGCAGTTTTGATGAAAAGAAGCAAGAAGTCTTGCAAACTGATAAAGAATGTTTTGTGCATGGTTTCTTTTAGTCACAATGGTGTAATGAAGCACAAATGAAGAAGAAGTAGGTTTAAAGTTTTGAAACTATAACTTTTGAAACCTTACAGTTGTTCTACAGTGGCAGAGTATCAACAATAATAAAAGGAAAGGTGTACAGGATGGTGGTGAGACCAGCGATGCTCTACGTTGAGGTTCTCTTTGGGAGTAACAAGGGTGGATAGGATCAAGAATGATTTCATTAGAGGGACAACCCATGTTAGATGTTTTGAAGATAAAGTCAGAGAGGACAGATTGAGGAGGTTTGGACATGTTCAGAGGAGAGATTGTGAGCAGACTGGTAGAAGGATGCTGATGTTGGAACTGCCAGGCAGGAGGTCTAGAGGAAGACCAAAGAGGAGATTTATGGATGCAGTGAAAGAGGACATGAAGTTAGTTGGGATGAGAGAAGAGGAAGCAGAGGATAGGGTTAGATGGAGACAGATGATTCGCTGTGGCGACCCCTGAAAGGGAATAGCCGATAGACAAAGAAGAAGAAGAAGACAGTTGTTCTACAGTGGATAAATAAGCCTGTGTTTGTGTTTGTGAAAGTTAAATATGCAATTTAGTATTAACAATTTGTTGGTTAAGTTTTAATGTAAAATATAGCAAACTCATACTTTGATTGTGTTATAATAGTCAGTCACTGGTAGCAAATTGAAAGAAGGAAAAATGTGTCGAGTTTTGTTGCACACAAAACCTTTTTTTTCAATTGCAAAGACAGAAGAAGTTTATAAGAAACATTATAAACAATACAACAACTTAAGTTTACAGTATCATCCGCCGCCTCCTCTAGTACAGGTATGCGTCATGTGAGGTCTGTATAAAACCAGACGCAAACGCAAAAGTTTCCATACACAATGCATGTCTTTCATGTCAATATGTGATCTTGTGGTTTATCAGATTCATTTTCTTTTGTAAGTATTACTTTGAAGTGCATCACGGCTTGCAAATGCAGCAACGCCAGTGCTAGTTCAAAACATTAATGAAACTTCTACCCACTACCTGTGTGTTCTTAGGTATTTACCTGAGGTTAAACCTGCGCTGTGATATCAAAATGTTTAGTAGAAGTGAAGTTTGAGTAGTTACGTGCCAGATTACAAATGGAAAGTTTTTACACCGTACTGTGCATGTGACAAACTGTGGGTGTGTCTTAAATTGACCACTGCACAGAATTTATTGAAACTTTTGCAGTACTTGTCTGATTGAGGTTTAACCTGAACCATAAATTAAATCAAAATGTTGAATAAAAGCGATATTACGGTTAAAATTTACTAAGTTGAGTAATACCCAACCTTACAAATATTATTTCTTTGTAATAATAATTTCATACAGAGAGTTCTGCCGTGCAATAAGACCGACAGATATGTATGTGGATTTCAACCTGAAATAATAATATCACTGCTTAAATTAAAACTTATTTTCAGCTTCAACATTTTAACTATTGCTATAAACGCTAGTTTATTATGAAATTGAAATTTGCTGCATAAAAAACACCAAAAGCTCAACCTAAATCTGTTGAGTAAGGATGCACTGAACGTATAGGGTTTATAAGGTGTACAGTTTATGTAGAGGAGAACTTTTTCACAGGATCTTTTATGAACGCTGTTGACATCAGCAGTACAGTATGTGTGGTGAATGTGAAACCAGCATCTAGAACAGTAATGTTATTTAAATTCAAGAAACATCAGAATGATTTGTGTGATAATGGTACATAATGGCGCGAGACCAATTTGCTAAATCAGTTCAAACTGGAAAAAATAGCCTCTGGGAATTTAATACCTGCCCTTTGTGTGTATTAACTCACACAATCTCTGCTCCTGTAGTCAGTAAAAGTGGGTCTTAAGTTATTTATATAGACAGCATGTTTTAGGTACTTACATTTTTTACATTTT
>JAOTRS010000004.1:15972583-15983602 GCA_028565755.1 Dinotopterus cunningtoni
CTGGCGCCTTATCTCGTCTATGTTTTACGACCTGTCATGCTCCCTTTCTGCTTCTCTAGTTCTAGCTGCATGGGCAGGTTTCGGGTACCGCTATTTTTTGACTTACTCCTGTCTTTTTCTGCTTTGTAATAATGGTACATTTGTAATCTTATTTATATTCTTACCTATCTAAATATATGTTGATTAAAACATGCTTACAGTAGTTAATGAGATATTAGAATGTGAAAAATATTTGGACAGGTTTTTTGTTTTAAAATAATAGCATTTCTCTCTAGACCTTCATATTGCTCTGTGCATGCCCAGTGGTTTTAAATTATGTCATCCTAAGAGATTTGAAAGAAGGTTATCAGACCGATTAGGAAAACCAAGAAACGAAACATCAAAGCAAAATAAATTGTGCGACTATTAATGAAAGCTCCTTTGTGCAGAAACTCAAAGTTTTTTGTTTTTTTTAATCTATTGTTTTGCATGTAATCATTACCCGAGTATGTGGCATGTGGAGATGTTAAAACATTTACCAACTGGACAGTAAAACATCTCACGGCTGAAATGGATCTGAGCAATTTCTGAAAATATTTACAGAGTCACATGTCTCAGGGCGAAGTCTGTAACGGAATTCCTCCTCTGGACATTTTAAAACAAAATGTCACACAGAGACATCAATAAACTAACACAGATCCATGTTTCACTGCACACAGTGAGACGATCACATCGTTGCATGGATTCCATTACAAAATAGCTATTGGCACACAGCTGAATATAATGCGTAAGGCTTTTATTTAAGGCACCTGTCAGTATTACAGCTAATACCATCAGCCCGGAGGCATCGCTCCTTTAGGTTGCTTTTCTTTTTTCCTTCTTTTAACAATGAAGGTGATGAAAACTACAGCAACTTCCAAAAAGCTGGTAATTGCCGGCAAGTTAAAAAAGCTGGTTCGGATTAAACCGCAGGGCACGATAGAGGTCTTTTCCATGAGACACGCTTAACTCAGGAGTGAAAACAATACAGAAATTCTTTAAATAAAAAAAAAAACAAAAAAAAACTGTTTTTGGTTAACCTAATCACCACTCTTTCCTCAGCACTTTTCAAAACAAAGTTACGCCCATGTGCTTTAGAAAATACCCACATCAAACCACACCTCGGAGCCGAGATCTTAAACCAGGGAACATCCAGACCCGTCCTGAGCTCACACGCAGGGGGAAAAAAACAGTCACGGATTTTTGATTACACATCCGTGAATCATGAAAGTAGCATTTCATCATGACATTTACACACAATTACGTTCGACAGGAAAACAGCTCCATATAAAACCATGTGAGCAATCAGACTAATCAGATGCTTTAGTTTAACGTCGTCCTTCCAGCCACGCTGTGACCCAGCGCAAAAACTGACAGCCTCATTAGACTTTACACCCTGTCTCAGGACAATTATTCCACCCTCTGTCTCTCAAACACACACACACACACAATCAAATAACATTGAATGCCTGTTACATTTTGAAATTAAACGCTTTTTCTCTCTCTCTCAAACACACAGCTCCACCCATACCTGTCCTGAGGGCAGGAACACAACAATTTAAAACGAGTCTGACAACACACCAGTGTATATCCGTCAATCATGTTTGCGCGCGCACACACATACACACACACACACTGCTGACTCAACACACTCCAGCAGATTAAAGGACATTTCCACAAAACGACCTCTAACACATGTTCAAAACACACACACACATTCTATCCCTGGGGAGTGACTGGCCCACACAGACGCGCTCCATGTGCTGCACAAACCTCAACCCCAAACCGAAATCATAAAGACGAGTGCACACTACACGTACATAAACCGTGCCAGTGCCTATGGGTGCATGTGGCCAGGAAGTCCTGTTGCGTGTCGGGTCTGGAGTCTTCCGCAAGCCAAAAATGCAACATACTGGAATGATTTGATAGCGTGTGTGTGTGTGTGTGTGAGAAAGGGAGAGAGTGTTATGGGATGGAGCAAATGAGGATCATTACAATAATGAGAGCCTCCTGTCTGCAGTCTGTCCTTCCCTGCTGATTAAAAGGCTTCATACAAACATGCAAAAAAAACAAAAAAAAAAAACATATGCACAAAGAGGCATGCGACCGCACTCAGTCTTGTTTGGGTTTAAGAATATTTGGAGTTCAAGTTACACCTGTGTGGGTCACCAACGCCAGGTTTCCCCTCGAGGTTATGTAACCTTCTGAGGAACTAATGGATTCAAGACTTGTAATTCCTGGTTTGAACTTCCTCTGCACAACAGGAACCATGACCACTACATGGGAGAGAAAATGATAAAGACTGTGCAATGAGTCTAGCAGAAGTACAGCATCACAAAACATGGACGAGAACGACAACGAAGTCGCATACACGGTGGCTTTTATTGAAACCAGCCGTGCGTGTTAAACACAATTCAGATTTAATCTTTTTTTACCATTTATCACGAAGTTTAAGACCATTCTTAAATTACAAGGATTCGGAATTGCCCATCCAGCCACATCACTTGATATGAAACAAGTGATTGTAATCCCATGTTAGCTGACAACACACATCTGGCGGACGACAAGAACTCCTTCTCTACAGAAATGCACTTACTCTGAAGTAGGGAAAAAACAGAATAGAGCTTGTGCAGATACATCGCATTATCATGTCACAATTAATCACAATTTTAAAATGCTCAGATTTACTTGTATTATAAATGTACAATGTTGGAGTAAAGAAATGCATGACAAACTGGTTACAGGAAACAGATTATGCAGTTTCATAATATCTTAAATACTACATTTAACACATGTTAAATTAAATTCTCCCAAATGGGACCAGCACTGCATGAAGTACTGTAGAAAGGTGCTAGGTTTTAAATCAAAAACCTAGCGCCTTAGCCTCCTGAGCCACCACTCCCACATCTTAAATTTAATGGATTCTTGTAAAAACAGGTTCCCTTAGGCCCCCTAGCAGGGCAGTGGTAAAGTGCTCGCCCTATCATTCGGAAATCGCTGGTTCGATCACCGGGTGATGCTGTAGCCTCTCGCAGCCAAGGGTCTAGAGAGAGCCGATTGGCCGAGCTCTCTCAGCAAGGTGGGATTAATTAATCGCGGCTCTACAGCCAATCAGGGTCGCCTATGAACTCACGCAAGCGAAAGGAGTGGCTAGCGCTGTCCTGCAAGCGCGTTACGCCGCTACCAACGGTGCGTGAGTGAGCAGTTCGAAAAGATGGGGTCAGCGGCATCACATGGTTTGAAGGAAACACGTGATGGTCCTTGGCCCTCCCTGAATGAATGATTGTAGTAGCCTTAATGTGGGACCCCCTAGTGACAGGGAGAAATTGGATATGCCTAAATTAGGGGGGAAATCCTATTTAAAAAATAATAAATTAATAAATATTTCCCCTTGAAGGCAACTATTTTTGGTTTTATCCAAACAATCATCTAGAAGTTTTTTATAATCAAATTTGCTGTTCAGCACACCAGCTGGTGTTTCCTCAGTCGTCTTCTTATCTGCGCTAAACGTGACATTATCTCACACAGGTTACCGCACTGCGATTAAGGAAAGCCATTAGGGTAAAACTTGATCATATGATTAGTTTGAGTTAGAAAATAGGTAACACATTAATGCATGTGATTTAATCTAGAAATTTTAATGCGTTAGTATTTACAGCCCTCATTTTAAACAAAAGAACAGGTGATGTATACCAGAGGTACTATCACATCCTGTATCAAACTGTAGGACTACAATATGAAGTAAATATAATTTTGATCTGCATTCACCCTACGACCAGGGATGGACAGTTGCATGTTAAATGTGGTTTAGATTGAGATTTTATTTACCATAAGACTTCAATCCACTCTGACTCCAAAGAATAGCCTCCAGCTTTCACACAGTCATGTGCAGAACATCAAAATCACCTTCATTTTATTATACTTAGTACTTTTCTATAACCGTGGTCTGAAAATAACCATGTTTAACAGTCATGCTGTTTGTTTCACACATCTATCACAGTTTTTACATCTGTATTAAAATTACATCGGGTTTAACTCTCGATGCTGGACTTTTACAGCTGTAAAAGTCACACCTTCATCACAATTTTAACTCTGACTTTCCTTCAGCCACAGTGTACAAAGTTAATGCTTCTTTTCGATATTCTCTTGCTTATTATGCACACCGCACAAATCCATAAGAGTGCAATGATAAGCACTTTGTGCTAATTTAGGTCTTAAAAAGGTGGCAAAAGCTCAGATGTTCACGATAGACACAAAATAGAATTCTTCAAACAACGGTTTCTGTTTTGTTTGTTTTTTAAGTTTGCATGAATGTTTTGATATTTAATAGGCTTACCATCACTTCGGGTAACTATGACCTCTCGGGTGAAACTGTTCGTATCAAAAAGGTTTTAAAACAGATTAGAATGATCAACTTGGGTAAGTATTTCCTATTAAGTATTTGGATCAAGGGAAATAAAAATCGCCTAGAATTGCCGTTAAGCTAGACCGCTAATGGGCCGCGATCAACAAAGTGATGTCACTGATTACATCACTTACATCTCTATAGGCCAGGAACCCAAAAACACAGCACTTATTATTAACTTCCAAAACACTTGCATGTTAAACACCTCAGCCTTTCTTGGAGAGGATGATATTACCCCAAAAACACAGGGACAGCAGTCCAATGGATTTCATGTTTTCTGATGCAATCCACTAACATTTTTTTATAAGTAATATTGTGTGTAATAGACACTAGTTTAACAAAGATCTTGTGTTGAACTTTTGAACAAAGTGCAAAAATCTCACCTGTGTTGTCTCACATGACTCGCATGAGAAGCTCAGTTACTGTAAGAATGCTTGTGCTGGATCAGTATCGTTAACATTCTAAGAATGTGATCAATCCATCTTTCCTTTCTGAAAAGGTTCCTGTAGTGAAAAAGCTTTTGCTTTTTTCTTATGCAGTCCTTACATGTAGCCTTACATGCAGCATACCTTACACATCCAAACCACCAGTGTATGCACACACGCACGTACAAACACACACACATCTGTTCACAGTTCAGTTCACCGAATGAGTTCATCTCACTCACGTTCCTGTCCTCTAATCCGGCAATCCAGCCCAAACAACAAAGCTAAAATTGAAGTCTAAGCTGTGCTACGTATGTATACCTAAGCTCTGTCTGTGCCCGTGTGCGACATGTTTTACCCAGAGCATGATGAACACCGCAGGGGGCAGTGATTACAAGATGGTTAGAGCAGACTGGCACTCTAGCAGGAACAGAACGAAAAGTCAAAGGCAGGCCGACAGTAATCTGGTACTCTGACCCAAAGGGGATTTTGGGAATTGTGCCATGACGACTTGCATGCAAGCTATCAAGATGGCTTGCAGAATTTTTTTTCTGCGCATTTTTTTTTTTAAATCAAGGCATATTTACAAACCCAGTAAAGACAATGCTGCTGGAGTTTATTCAGGAACTACTAAGATGCATGTACGTTTGAAGGAGTACAGATTTGCAAAGATCTGAGATGTTTTTTCATTTTTTTTGCCAGAGATTTCTGCTGGCTTTTGAAGGAGTTTACTTTCTCACCTTGCATCCCTCCTCTCCTTTTTTTTATTTTTTTTTTAGATAAAATATTTGCTTCAAATGTTGAAAATATCTTACAGCGTCTACAATACATGTAGAAAACTGTCTGTATTTAATTGGGTAAATTAATCAATGCTATTATCATATTGCCCAATCCTTGTTACAGGTTGGAAACCCTTTACTTTTCTTGTATAATTTGTTGCAGTTGAACATTTAAAGGAAAAACCATTAGGATTAGGTTCAGCCTACTTCCATAAGATACAACAGTCTTATCTCCTACCATAAGTTATTTTCACTTCTATTTATTTTTATGCAAATTCTATGCAAAGTTTGTGTTAAAAAATAAAAAGAAGATTCACTTCCAAGAGCTACAGAGAAGTTAACTGTGTAAATTTTTACTTGGGGATTTTAATAACCATTAAAAAAAGTTGGCAAATCCTGTGAACCGCTTTATTAAGGCGAGTCTCACTGGCTGAACGAGCTGATGATTTCTGCAGACAGAGCACTCACACACTAGCTAGTCGACACATTAAGCAGACATGAGGCCAACATCAGTGGCGGTGGAAGATATCCACAAATCCAGAAATCATCAGGACGGCTGGACAGCTATTTGGACGAAGAACATTTGGGTTTATTTGGTCCCGACGCTGGCGAAACACAAGGCCTGACAATCAAGGTTTGGAAAAAGGTTGATTTCTCCCGTTCTGGCTTGCGGACCTGAAGCAGTGACCGTGTGAACGTGTGCCAGCAGAGAGTTGGCACAGAGCTGGGAGGAGTTGACAGAGCAGGATGAGTGGGGACGCCAGCTATGTCCCAGAGATCTCAGTCAGTCATGCCTGCCCTGGCCACATTCCTGAGATTCAGCATGCACATCAAAGATCAACCACTAAGCTAGAGAATCAAAGCAGTTTGTGTGTGTCCCGTCAGCATCCTCAAATATCTTCTAACTGAAGCAGTTCCTAACTTGGGTTGCACCAAGATATCATTTGCAGCAATTATTCAGGCTTTTCCAGCTTTAATGGAATGTTTTATACCTGATACTACAGAGGGCATTGGAATATCTCTATACTTCTGCTGTGATCACCAAGACGTTAGTAATAATATGCAAATTTAAAAAAAAAATATATATATATATATATATGTACACATCTTGCCCGAACTGATCTCACTCTTCTTTTATGGATTCCAGCAATGTCACTTGATCCAAACCAGTTTGGAACCAGAAGTTTAGAGGAAAATGAATCCCCAGTTTGTCATATGTTATAAAAAAAAATATCATGAAAAGTTAAATGTTATGACTTATTTTCTTCATTACTTCACGTGTGGGTTGTACCTGTGGTACTGAGTCTGTAGGAACTGAAACTCATCCTTGATCCGGTCCAGGGTCTCAGGGTAAGTGAGTTTTAGTGACTGAGCCGATCCCGATGCTGCAGCCGCTGCCGCCGCCGCCGCTGCAGCTGCTGCCGAAGCCGAGGCCCCAGGGGGTGGCTGGAGAGGTGCCTGTGAAAAGGGGGGAAAAACATGGAAGATGTTTAAAGGTGCCGTGGGTTTGAGCAGATAGAAAGCATGAATTGGACAGGACAATCTGCCTATAGGAGATTGATACCATGCTAACCGACACATGTGCCAGATTCTGATACATGCTTAAACTTAAATGTTTCATCTTTTATTAGAGGACATTTTTTCATTTAAAAATGTGGAATCTAATAAACTCAAAGTGTTGACCCTAGTTGGCAAGTGCAAAGGAAACGCGCATGTCTCAGCGCTCACAGAACTGAAGTGCTCTTATACAAGAGAGGCTCCTGCACACTGGGGTACAACATATTACTGCTGGATATCACATCACCCGGCACATTCAATTATGTTAACATGTAAAAACACACAAAGTTTTTGTTTACAACTAGAACAAGTTTTTTAAATGGTATCTTGGTTAACCATGACCGGTAACTGCACATAACAGCGCAGTGAGGGTTTTTTTTTTTTTTAATGAACGCAGGTATTCTTGTCACTCGCCTAACACCAATTATTTCCTGTAAATGTGACAGTATAAAGAAGCTGATTGGACATTACAGCCTATTTTTGCACCAGCCGTTTGTCTTTGCTAGGCCACCAAGCGAGGTGCCAGAGAAGTGGCATTTTCTCAGCAACCACCTGACTTTCTCTCCATCCATAACCTCAACAATATCATCTCTCACACTGAAATCATTAATGTCTCATGCATGGGTGGGTGCTCAAAACCAAGGAGACAGATTGTGGAAAATGTAGCTACGGGATCCATCAATATGTCCGATTTTCCCCAACAATTACTTAAATGTCTGAACCTGAACAAATAAGGCTAGCTTCCTCTTGCAACACCAGATCTAATTTAATTGGAAAGCAATTAAAATATAATCAAAACCCAGGTAATTTTTTTTATTAGTTAGGTACTTCATGTTACCTATGTCTATGACACTTTTCTTTAATAAGAAGCATCTTCAATCCACCCATCCATAAGTAAACCTGTGTACATGTCCACCGAGTAGAATAGGACAGAGTAGCTGCATTAGTAACACGAGCTTTTGATGTGCTCGCTCCTACTCCACCTTCTGGACCTCAGGACGTCACACTGTATGCTATCAAAAGCTGACTAATGCACATTATGTGAAAGCATCAGTGCAACAGCACCCATGCTTGTGTGTGTGTGTGTGTGTGTGTGTGTGTGTGTGTATGTGTGTGTGTGTGTGTGTGTGTGTGTGCACAATGGAAGGATGACACATATGAAAGACAAGCTAGCAGGAGGTGTAATGATGGGGGTGTAAGGAGGAGTGGTGGTGATCTGACACAGGAAGCATTGTTGGGTGATAAAACATTAGGGACGTGCAACTTTATAAGCGTGTGCTCGCACAGACTTGCGTGCAACTAGAAAAGTGGAGAAAAGGAAAAGGGGGGGATTTGAAGTGAATTAAGACTTTAGCTTCAAATTGAGCAAGGATTAGAATCGAGTGGAAGAAAAGGGACCCCATAAAGGAGATACTCCCACCAGGATGCCTGAGCCATTAGAAGGCCAGGCTCAGGCTAATGCAGAAAGACAGGCAGACAAAAGCTCCACTCAAGTGCTGGAAGTTCTGTCCATCCATCTGTCTGTCTATCTGTCTCACCACATCTGTCAGTGTCTACTTAGTAAAGCTGGTAAGTGTATAGTTTACACTGGACTGCTTTAACAAAAAAGGATCAGTAAGAATGATGCAAAGGGCTGAGACAGTACTGCCCGACTGGTGCGTTCATCAGAAGCGAATCAGAGTACGGTACGCATGGATGGTTCGGCTTCCACAGCATCAATATAATCCTAACCATTTGCTGTTGTGAACCAAACACACTCATAAGCTATGTTATTAGAATCATATGTACATACTGAATGTGGCAGTGGCACAGTGCATTAAATCATGCAGATAAAAGGCAAGCATCAGAATCATGAAAATATGAGGGGTGTTGAGTCAATCCGATACTCCTCATAAACGAAGGCGTAAGACTGATTGAGGTTTACGAAAGGCTTCGCGCAGAGTACGGTGATGAGAAGCTTAGACTCAATCAAACATGTGAATGATCCAAACGGTTTAAAGAAGGGGTACATCTGTGAATGGCCGAGGTGAATCCAAGTCCAACCTGCAGAAGAGACGCATCTGTCCGTGGGAACTGCGCACACACACACACGATTATTCATTCACCTACACCACTTGCACATTACAGAAACTCGGCTAGGATTTATTGCCACATCCCACATATGTAGTCCTGAACTCTCTCCAAGCCATTTTCACGTTCCAAGGATTTCCTGTGAGACCAGTGTTTCAGACATGAATCCAGCAGTCGGATCATGGCTCAGATCGCGGGAGAAAACTTCCAACTTTGATGGTAGCCAAGCACAAGTGGAACGCTGAGATAAGTGTATTAGAGTAGCAGGAGATTATTCTGCACAATTAAAGATCCCCGTTTGACTAAAACGTCCTTACGTGGTCATGGGAGGGTTGTTGACTG
Source organism: Dinotopterus cunningtoni (assembly GCA_028565755.1). NCBI lineage: Eukaryota > Metazoa > Chordata > Actinopteri > Siluriformes > Clariidae > Dinotopterus > Dinotopterus cunningtoni. The sequence goes on from JAOTRS010000004.1 coordinate 15,982,180, forward strand.
ATCTAAGTATTTCAGAAATTGCTAAGGTCATGGAATTTTTACACATAACACACTCTGAACGGCGTGAAAAACTAAAAACATGAAGTGAGCAAAAATGTGAAATCCACAACGCCTCTGGTATACGTTGACACATTTTTCTCCGTACTGAGAAATAGAATTCGAAACCCCTTTGATTAAAATTAGATATTTATACACTTTCATATATCATATGAACTGAGCAGTCAGAAGTTGTAGTTTGGTAAGACCATTAGGTATTTACTGCATTGATGCTGGAATTCTCCATTCATCACAATTTACCATTGTAATGGGTGTCATGGAACAAGTGTGCTTAGACTTTTTACTTTTTTTTATTCTACGAGAAGCGGTTATAAAATTCATATTAAATATATACATGAAAAAAAAGTAAAATATATGCCTCCAGGAATGAGTATGTACATAAACATTTCTACTTGTTTAAAAAAAAAAAAAAAAAGTTTAAAAAGTATAGTTCCGCACGATGCCGCTGGAGGGTCGAAACCAAGGCAAACATTGCGTTATGCTCACGAACATGGTTCGTCCTCTTCATGACGACGTGTCAGCCCATTCAGCTCATGAAAGGGTGAAACTTGTGAGCGACTTGGGGTATAAAACTCTGCCTCGTCCCTACTTCCTCCTCCATCGCTAGAAGAAACCATTGCGTAGCAGGCGTTTGACGACAATGAGGTGACCACCGAGGTGGAACTTTTCTGGTCTCTACTAGCTCATCCATCGTTCGGAGAAGTGTGTAGCCTTAGGCGGAGGATATTTAGAGAAGAACTAAGCTTACAACCAATGTTCGTTTTCATTACATTATTTTTTTCTTAGCAAAAATTATTTTATGACCCTCCTCCACCCTCGTGAATGTTTTCCTTGCAAGTACATCTTACTGACACAATGTCTTCACACTTGAGGTAATTGTCAAAACTCCTGAAAATTTTTTTCTATTCTGGTCTTGTTTTTATGCATTAATGCTACATTTGCATAATAACAGGGGAATAAAAATTCCACTGTAGGTGCATGGGTAAAATACATTCAGAGTAGTGTGAGGTCTCCATAGAGCAGATAGTTGAGGTGTTGAGGTTGTCATAGTGGGAATTTTTTTAGGGGGGGAGGGAGAGGTGTGAGGGGGTCTGAAGAAAAGGGGGCTGGGCATGCTGGAGCTCACGAGAGGGCTGACGCATTGTTCGAGCCCATAACGAGCTTCTCTCTCCAACCCTGCAATTCAATCTGCCATCCAGATGCCTGGACTCAAACAGCTCAAGCCTAGCAGGGAGTGCATGCGCGCACGCACACACACACACACACACACACACACACACACACACACACCAATTACTCCTCCCATACTAAAGAAAGAATCTGAAAAACAAGAAGAGGAAGGCTATTGCTGATGGCGAGAGCTGGT
>JAOTRS010000004.1:15995296-16010249 GCA_028565755.1 Dinotopterus cunningtoni
ATTTTCTTTCTTTCAGTATTCTAGAGAATAAACTGGTGTTTTCTGCAAACTGGGAAGCCATTTGCTGGAGATATTGTGTTAAGAACAGAGGTAAGAACCAAAAATCCTTATTTGAACAAATTATTTCATACTGTTTTTGTTTGTGTATTATATCCACTAAACTTTCTTGCCATTATCTACACCACATTCTTGTCTGTTAGTGAACTGGAGTGGGTCAAATGATGAACTTATTTTGATACTTAGTGACATTTATTGGCTCTCTCAGGGCCTTAGAACTTGATATTATTGTAATAAATCTGTAATTATGCAGGTTTAGTAACAGGAATAATGCTTGAAGTTTTACAAAGTCAGGGGAAGTACAATTTGATTCATCCACTAAATTCCAGCCGGTCCAGCCCTGGAGTACTTCTTGTGCTTGTAAGAGTGGCACTTGGCTTGAGAGTTGCTTTGAGTTTAGCAGTGCCATTGGGTCAGGCATCTCAAAGCTCATGTAAAAGATACAAAAAGTATTTAGCTTGTTGAGCAGAGTACTTCACCCCTCCATGCCTTCACGCAGACTGTTGACTGAGAGCGACTATATTCCATCCTCCTTCAGCTGTCAGGGTGCAGACACTGAGGGCTAAAGTTCCCTGCCTAAGTCCCAACAGCTGGCCTTTTTTGCCTCCTTTGCTGAAATGAAATGTTATTTTACTTACATTGTTATTTTAAGCAGGATTACAAAAGATGAGAACTTTTACAGATTCGGAAAACTTTACAACGAAAAATGATATGTACAGCATTAAACACCAATGCTATTTTCTATTCGTTTTATTGTACAGTTTATACAGTTTCTTCATTATCTCAGTGTGGGCTGTTGCAAACACCTTTGTATAATAATTACTGTATTAAAGCCCTGAAAGAGGAGTGTTACTGTTGAAAAAGTTATACCTATAATTATGAAAACACAGACTCAGTAGTCTGTCAGGTTTGGTGGTTTGGATCTAAAAAAAATACCTTATGGATGCAGCAAGTTTCAGCAAGCTACATATTATTTGTTCAGGAAAGAATAATCAGAGAACAGCAACAGCAGCAAGCCTCCTTTCAGTGCCATGGTAGATGAGCTGTCAAATCAACCTCCAGGAGGTTCCCACCTCAGGTCTGTGTGTGTGTAGTATACATGTTCTCCCTGTACTTAGTGGGTTTCCTCCAGGTACCCCGGTTTCCTCCCACAAAACGCTAACTGCCATTCCCAAATTGTCTGTAGTGTGTGATGAAGGATTCCTACAACCCTGTACATAATAACCAGTACAGAGAATGAATGAATGAATGAATGAATGATATATTACCTGAAATATAAAAGTATAATAATTATTTATGTAATGTTCTAGTTATAATACCTTTTATTAACACAATTTATATATTTTTTGGTGATGTATTGGTGTATTGGATACAGTATAACACTTTTTACTAAAAGTCTTTATAAAGTTATTAAAGATAGTCATGAGTAAGTGATTTACTTATGAAATAAATTTCCATAAAAACAGAAAAAATCAACTGCTTTATGCAATACTGTACTTTGTCAGTCTGGTTGTGCTGGTTGTTCCCCATAGCCTGTAATGTTTTACTGCTTTTTTGGAAAGAGTTGTGTAAACCCTTCAAGCTGAATACCAGTTGGCGAAATCATTCCTTCCTTCTTCAGTTTCAGCTTCTTCCTTGTCAGGGGCATGATGGACCCAGGAGCAGTAAGTGCGAATACATCCTGGATAAAATGCCATTCCATTGCAGGGCACCATGTGCACACACATTCACATTGCCTAGGGGAAAATCCACCTACTCGTATGTTTTTGTGGGTGGGAAAAACCCATACGGACACCTGAGGGATGTGTGTAACCTGATTTTGTGTGGCAGAAGGCTATCTGGTGTGCCCTGGTGCCATGCTTTGGTAAAATTCAGTGTTTTTTATTTGTCCAGAGCAGTTTTTCTAACTGGTCAAGTCAAGTAAATGTTTATAGAGCTTTGGCATATTTAGCCAGCCAAGTATAACTGATATCAGGGACAACGATACAAAGATAATAAACATCGCAAGCCACTTTATGATCTAAAAATGGAGCCAAGGGCAGTCGATATCAACATAATATTTGACCCAGTGTAATTGAAGTCAACATTTTTGTCACTGGTGAAGACTTATGGGACACTGTAATGTGACTGTTGGCATGACATTAATCAGAACTGCTGATAAAAAGGTCAAAAAGCAGTAAAGCATGGTATTGACTAGAATATAAAATGATGGTTTATGTAATTCATAAAATAATTGTAGTTCTGTTTTTATTTTTATAGCTGGATCCTGTGTGATGATTTGACCCCCAGTTTCACTCATGGATTTTCTTTAAGAAGAATATATGTTCATATGCAATTATGTCTATGTAAACATAGGGAAGGAATAGGCGTGGGAATATTCACGCTCTCTTCCTAATGAACAGGTTCTCAAAGGGCTCATGCTTGTTTTTCCTGCAGGTGCTGGTTTTGATTGAGCTCAGTGGGAGGTGAAAGGATTACGCAGGTCTCTGCATGCTGGAGAAAGTGCTCCGGAATAACAATTACACAGGTCAAAGGAAGCACAACCTCTCTATTTTCTTGTACATGGTCAAAATATGATGATATACCAGTTGTGCAACAGATTTCTTCTGCTATGCCAAATCAAGATTCAGGAAGAACTAGTGTGTTGGTAATATTTGCATTCAGTATAAAAACAGTATTGAAAGCACCCATATGTCATCATAGATCTTGGCAAATTTTGTAGACATTGTTTAGTGCTAATGCTTCATTTGATTTATGGTCTCACATCATGTGCAGTAACATGCAGTATTTTGTTTGCTTGTAGGATGTGGTCAAAGTTCAGATCACAAAAGGACAATAATCTTTTGTGTTGTATGTCCAAAAATGTCCAAACACAATTAAATGCTGCACTTAGAGAAAAAAAGGCATTCTGCTGATGCTAACACTAGTACGCTGTGAACTAGATGCTAACAACTTTCATAGTTTTGGTGATATACCTAGAGAAAATTAATGAATTCTTTGTTTAATTACATTTATTTAATTGACAGTTTCTTTTATACAAAGCAACTTTTAACTGAGATGAGGTTTACATTCTAATATCATTCATTTACTCATTCTCTATACCGCTTATTCTGTTCAGGGTTGTGGGAAGCCTGGAGCCTATCCCAGGGGACTCTCTGCACAAGGCGGGGTACACCTTGGACAGGGTACACCATGGATGGGTGCCAATACATCCATCTGGACAGCACACAAGCACACTCACTCACATACTACAGGCAATTTGAAAACACCAATTAACCTAACCTGCATGTCTTTGGACTGTGGGAGGAAACCGGAGTACCCAAAGGAAACCAACCAAGCACGGGAAGAACATGCAAACTCCAGCACACACAAACCCGAGGTTAATCTAATATCATTCACCCGTTCATTTATCTTCTATAACACTGAAGTTTGGGTGGGCCTGGAGCCTATGCCAGGAGACTTTGGGCATAAGGTGGAGTATACAGGCCTGGACAGGTGTCAATCCATTGCAGGGCACACACACACACACACACACACACACACACACACACACACACACACACACACATTATGGGCAATTTGGACAGTGGGAGGAAACCAGAGTACATGGACGAAAACCACCAAGCACGGGGAGAACATGAGAACCCCAAGCCCACAGACCAGAGGCAGGAAATGAACCCTTGATCCTGGAGGTGTGAGGCCACCATACCATAATATTCTAATATTAACATTTTACAATTATAATCTTGCATAAACCTATGTATTTTTCTAATCTCACAATCAATTTCTTTTTCAAATATTTACTTTTCCTAATGTTCCCAACTCTAATGTTTTAGGGCATATATGGCTAAAATGTGTAGACTTATTAGAATAATCAAGAGATAAACTGCTATAGTATTTAGTTCTCGTCACACAACAGCCACTGATGCATTTTCTCCAAGACACGTAATTTTTTCCTGACTACTGTTTACACTGCATCACAGGAGTTGCTAACTCCACAAAAAAATGCATGAACTGCCCTCTTCAACATACCCGAGCTCACAGTTGCCCAGATGGCCACAGATGCCCAGCTTACTTAGACTACTGGCCGTAGATGGCAATGAAATTGTCTGGACGTAAACTGTGATAGCTACTCCAACATTCTCTTTAGCTCGATTTTCACCTCTTGGACAATATTGCATCATCATCAGAAACCTTTCATAAATAAAAAATAGTTTGGGATTTGTTGTGATGTTAATATTTAAATTGGACAGGAGAAAGCTATTGTCAGTCATGATTGATTCAAAATGTGCTTGTAGATCTCAGCTAGGTTTAGGTGAGGACTCTGATGGGTTGCATGTAACATAATGATGTCTTGATAACCTGCAGATTTCTTTTGATGACGGTATTGGTGTTGAGAAGTAGGCACTGTGTTTCACACTGTAGACCTCACTGAAGAAAAACAAAGCTTATGCCTTTAATCCAGCCAGCAAGGCTTCACACAGACACAAGGTGGTGCTTGATGACAAAATATTGAAAATCAAAATATCTTGTGTTTACCAAAAGTGCTGTGTATATACAGTATATAGATCAAATAACAAGGGTATAAAAAATCAAATGCCAATCTGAAATTATTTTTGGGTAGTCATATATTTTTATATGTGGTAAATGTATGTGGATTATATGGTATGTTGTGCTGTATGTTGTTTAAGCATTGCCAAATAATTGCATACACAACACTGTTAAATACAGGATTTTTGAGGCCAATAAAAAATGAACAATTCGTTGTCAGTCTGAAATAATAAGTCGAGAAAACCAATTTAGCCTATTGCACTGTAAGCAAAACATATCTGTTGCACAAAGTGACCATTTTTAGTGGCTGAAACTTTCTAAAAGTGTGTTGTAAGACTGAAGAAAGTGTAAAAACTGTTCTGCCAAGGATTTGCCCCACTCTCTTTTAAACAGATATACTGTATTTACTCTAGGGAGCAGGAAGCTGAAAGCCATGCTGAGATAGTACTGAACACATGACAACAAAGTGATATTGCATCATAACATATTAACATTTGGGCTTATTGTGGTCCATTAGGTGTTTTTTTTCCTTCTTTTATTATAACTATTTTACTGGGGGGAAGGCTTTGGTGATTGGGTGTTTAAAATGAAAGCTTATAAAATCATTATTTGTTGAATAAAATTGAACATTAAACATGTACATGGAACATAAAGTTATATTCCCTTTTATTATTTCTAAGCAGTCATATTGTATTTACAGTTAAAGTCTATCTGAAAAGGTTTTTTTATTGTCTCTGGATGGCATTTCATCACTGGGTGCATGCACGCACATACACACACACACACACACACATATACAATCACATATAATTTTATAATTTTTGATTCTGGAAGAACATGCACAGAAACACTGCTAGGTGTAATATATAGGGGAAACAATTAAAAAAACAATTTACTACCTGTATACAACATGATAAGGTGTATAGGACTTTCTTTATTCAATTGAATATATATTGCAAGCAAAGAACAACAACCCCAAACCTGTACCTGTGTGGGACTTGGCTGCGTCCAACCAATCCTCCAAAGAGCGAGGGGTGGAAAGATGTTTTCAGACACCCCATAAATTTTTGGAAATCTCAATCCTGCATTGTTAAACCCATTCACGTATGCCTTCGGAAACACCACACAGACAATAACCTAAACTCAGAACCAAGATGGGAACCCTGGATCTGTAGGTTGGAAACACTACCCTCTAGAGGTTAAATGATAAGGAGTATAGCACCTTAAATGCTATACAACATGCACTATATGCACAAAAGTATTTCACCAAACCTGCAATGCATGCCTTGCAAGCTCCATTCCAGTTCATCCCAAACATTGAGGTCAAGGCTCTTTGCGGGCCAGTCACGTTCTTTCACACCATACTCATCAAACCATGACTTTATAGTCCTTGCTTTATGCACAGGGACACAGTTATGTTGGAATAGAAAAGGGCCTTCCTCAAACTATTGCCAGAAGGTTGAGAGCATAGCATTTCAGGCACAAGGTGGGGTACACCCTAGACGGGGTGCCAATCCATCGCAGGGCAGACACATATTACACTATGGGCAATTTGGGAATAGCACTTATCCTAATCAGCATGTTGTTGGATTGTGGGAGGAAACCAGAGCATCCGGAGGAAACCCACCGAGCATGGGGAGAGCATGCAAACGCCATGCACTGCATGACCTGAGGCGGGAATTAAACCCTGACCCTGGAGATGCAAGAAGCGGTGCTAACCACTAAGCTCAATAATTAACAGCTTTGGCTGAATACTTGTGTCCATACAGTATAGTGTATTTGTATTCTGCTCTGCCCTCCTATGCGTGTCTCTTTCGAATATCAGCAGCATGAAGAATGCTCCTAAACTGCACATTTCACAGTTTCCGTGATGTATCTGACTCACATCATGACCAGCCCATGAGAGCTGATGATGGAATGAGAGGAAGTGGGTGGGTTAGCTGAGTTCCTACACGTCCAGGTTTGGGAACACATGGCTTTTTTTTTTTTTTTTTTTTTAACGCGAATGAATCAGTGTGGCTCCCCCTAGCGGCCACGTTAGAAACCAGGTTTTTCCTCTGGAATGAAACTCCGCCTCTGAGTGTCGGCGAAGATAATCAGTGTGAATCTGTGTCCGAGATGAGCCTCGACCAGAGGGTTAGAAAGCGAGCGTGAGACAGATAAACGATCCCTGTGTGAGGGAGACAGAGACAGGCCGGACACAGCTCGAGCCGCGAGCCGGGAGAGGCGATGATGGCGGCGGCCATAGAGAGAGGAGGGGTCCGGGCCGCCTTCATGAATCCAGGCACGGGAGGTGTCGGTGTCGGTGGTCTCGCTCCGGGGGTCGGGCTCGCTGCTCCCGGAGTCATGCCCGGAGCTGGAGGAGCTGCAGCAGCCTCGGGCTCTTCGGGTCCTGTTCCTGTTCCTATGAACCTTTTTGCTACATGGGAGATCGACCGATCCTCTCCGAGCTGCGTGCCGAGGTACCGGAGCCCGTCTATTGTTTCGGGGGCGTGATTCCAAATAATGCATTATATTTGAAATAGTGTGCATGCAAAACTGAAATCATTTGTAGGCTTGGCTGTTGTTAGCGTGTATGTATGTATGTATGTGTGTGTGTGTGTGTGTGTTGGAGAGAGAGAGAATACAGACCCAGTTTCACTCAAGTAACGTCGTCCAATCTGGAATCTTCCGTTATCTAATGCTGTTATTCAATGCGAAGAAAAACAAATTTAATTGCATGGGATTTAATAGAATTGCTGCTCATTTCGCGATGCATTTTATCCCTGAGTGTGTGTTTATTATCGGCTCGCGCCAGAAGCAGCCGCTCCGCCTGACCCGCTCGCGCCTTTTGTCCGGGATACAAACTAAACTTAACTTTTATACAACGTGTGTTTCAGACTCCGACTGTGTTTCAGTCATGTTTCATTGTACACGGTTAGTTGGGAGACCAACTCAGTGTTTGACCGGCTGTGTGTGTGTGTGTGTGTGTGTGACCTATATTTGGCGTGCCGTCGCCCTTTACAGGAGTCTCACTGAGACCAGCTCCTGATAACGGATTCGTGTCGTTTCCAGACATTTTTGTGCCCCATTATTCGCTCAGTTTAACATTCACACCAGGAAACGACTTGACAAAATCGTGTTTAATCGCAGAACGAGATGTGAAGACAGGCAAAAAAAAAAGAAAAAAGGCTGGGCTTTTAAGCTAATGAGCCTAATGTAGCTTAGATTAGCTAAATTGCTTGACTGCGTTTCAGTTGTTAATCTTAATTAACACCAAAGCATTTCAGTCACTTTGAGATGGTAGTTATAGTAATAGAGTATCAACTTAGTTGTAAACAGCAGATAAGATAAAATCCAACTAGTGGAGAAACAAGGGCGGTGTAGTGGTCCTCCAGGGTCGAGGGTTCGATTCCCTCAGGTCTGTGTGCATGGAGTTTGCATGTTGTTGGGTTTCCTCTGGGTACTCCGGTTTCCTCCCACCGTCCAAAGACATGCCGTTCCGTAGTGTGTGAGTGAGTGTGTGCCCTGTGATGGATTTACACCCAGTCTAGGATGTACCCCACCTCGTGCCCTAGATCCACTCTTAGCTCTGTACACATGATAAAGCAGTATAGACAATGAGTGAAAGTGGAGGAACACCCATAAAGTCCTTATAAAGCCTGCATTACATGCTCATAACCCCATCACTGAGTTAGTGTGTGTCTTGTAATAGAAGGCCAGAGGTTTTTGATTATTGGTTGCAGATGTCATTTTTTTTTTCAGTCTGCCTGAACCAGCCAACTATGTTCTGATACACTCCCACTTTCTTCTTCCATAAAATAAAAAAATTAAAAATTCCCCACATTGGTTGTCTCCTCATAAATCAGTTCTCACAGCACTCCAGGCGTCTCACAGCACTGAGCGTACCTAAACAATGCACTCGTGCATCCTCTGTTGGTTAGAAATGTTGCATCTAGACGGATGTTGCCGTGTGGGCCGCAACCACAAGTCATTTGCGCACACTTTCACATGGCATGCACAGACCGTCAGAGAAAATGTGGGAGGGCCACGAAGGGCAGATTCTCAGAAATAAGAGACACTTTATACTCAGGAATAGCTGGAATAGGGACAGCTGAGCACTCTGCGCCTAGAGAACGTTTGAAAACCGATTCTGCTCTTATCTGCTGTGTCGTTGGTACACTGTTTGCCGAATGAGGTGAACCGTGCTCCTCAGATGCTATCTGTATACACTCGGAGAACTGTACCGCGCCAAGTCACCCACGTCACACCCCCAAGTGATTTGTCCGTCAGAGTAAGCGAAGTTAACTCGCATGGAACGCTGGAATGCATGTCATCTCGACAGAGCTCGAAAAAGCTCATTACATGAGTGCTGAAGACTCATGCGGCGCAGCGTTTGGTATCAAGTGGAGACATGGTAGCTGCCAGCCACGTTTAGAGCTATAACCCAGCTGTCACCTTATTGTTGTTTTTGGCCATGCTGTACAGCAGAGCTGGCTTCGAACAGCTATAAGGGCACCCTGGCACTGTGTTGGGTTCCACTGGGATGTCCTTGGGCTCAGGGGACACATTTGTTAGCTTGTCCCAGATGTGTCACTGTAGAGCAAGTGTAAGAACCGGGGACGAATTCTTCCTGGCTTGAGCAGCTCAAGCTCCCTTATTATTTAGTTTTGCTACATTGATGCACCAGCTGAATGATCCTTCAGTTAAAATACAAGGCAGATTTAAATTCCACTTAAATGCCAGAACTGTACGTCTTATACTTGTCTTTAAGGCCTCGTCGAACGAGTGACGTGTTATTTCTCACTAGGTGCATCGTCTGTCATGTGGTCTCCCAGGATCCATATGGACGAAGGAATATAAAGATAACACGTATAGACCCCAAAGCGTCTCTATTGTTTGTTGTTTTCTGATTTAATCGTCTATCACGTTGCCAGACGTAGGCAGTTCTGTGAAGGTTGTGCGTTAACCTTGGCACCTCATCATTCTCAGCCGGAAGAAAGAAAACACTTTGCGGACAGAGCCAGTAATAGATCAGGGCTCCCGGTAATTAAACAGGTTGCCTGGATCACCTTTGCTAGCAAATAGCACGTCAATTATTCATGCCGTTTCATTGGACTTTAATTGGTTTGGGAAGCCGTGTACAGCCGTTATTTTTTGATGAAGTAATGTTGCCTGGGGAAATGGTCTGCTGGCCCATTAGGCATTTAAGAGATGTCGGTTTTCAAGTCCTTATCTAAGGGTTCCTCTGTAGCTTCTGCATTGTCACTGTCTTGTGTTGAAGGTTTTCATGGGCTGTCACTGTTTGAACAGGTGACACTGTTGTCCTTCCCTTATTTTTAACACTCCCAAATGGACTACTTTTCTTCAGTTGTGTTTGAGTGGCTATCTAGTGGCGAGGTAGTGTTTCAGATTAAAGAGCATCAAGGGAGCAATTCGGTACTGTTTTTTTTTTTTTTTTTTTGCCTGGTCATCAGCCTATGCATTGCTCTCTGGTTGTGTGTCATGACCCGGCTCACCAATTTTACAGAAATCAATAACACTGTTGTCTCGTGGGTGCAGGTGAAGAGGAAAGAGCACATCACAACAACTGTTTTATGCAAATGACCAAAGCTATTCCAAAGAATTTCCTTTCGAAAGAAGGTAACCTTATAGCATATAATGCACCAATTATAATTCAGTACTGTGAAACTACTAGAAGCTGGCACTGTGCTACAGTAAGTAACTTGGCCCTGCAGTGGTTAGGTGTCTGAAATGAAAGAAAAATTGAAAGAAAGGAAAAAAAAAAACATGTGCACGTACTGTAACTCAAATAGACTGTTTAATCTTGGCACACTATCTTGTACCTAAAATGAAAATTTGAATTCCACTTAATGCCAGTCAACGTCAGTACTGTATGTTTTATTACTTTTTTTTAAGTCCTAAGGAAAAAAGCAAATGTTATGTTATTTTGATGTTTAGAAATTCGAAAATGAATGAGAGGCCTTGCACCTCCAGGGTTGAGGGTTCGATTCCTACCTCGGGTCTGTGTGCATGGAGTTGCATGTTCTCCCGGTGCTTGGCTCGTTTCCTCCACCCTTGGTGGGTTTCATTCCACAGTCCAAAGGTAATTGTCATAGTGTGTTCCCCCCCTTGTGCCCTCCTGGGATAGGCTCCAGGCCCCTCGCGAGCCCCTGTACACAGGATAAGCGGTATAGACGATGAATGAATGAAAATGAAATAAAATAGTATATTCTTGGCATAAGCTGTATAATCTTGGCAATTTACGTACAAAATCATAACTGGATCGAGAATTCCGGTTATTTAATTGAATTTCCTCATGCTCTTGCCTTCGGCCATTCCTTGGATCAGCTGCAGCCCTGACCAGGATAAAGTGGTTATTGAATAAATGATGAATGAACCAGCACACCTTGTTCAAAACATGTTGCTGCTTGTTATGTTGCCAGGCATTGCCTTGCAGTCAGACTCTTAACCTTTGAGATGTGGGTTGATCTTTAGTGTGTCTGACTGACTGCTTTGTGTTTCTAAATGGAGCTGCACTATACTATTAGCTCAGACCAACGTTATACGAGACATAATCTTTACCACAGGAGTGAACGGGCTTACGTGATCCCGTGATTAAGGCTTGGATTTCCTTGTCAGCGTCAGCAGATTGTCATCTTCCCCACCTGTCAGGTATTGTATGAAATTAAATTAAATGAGACGGAGAGATCGCTGAATCGCCGCTGTGCCGTTTTTACACCCCAAAATGAGTTCCGAGAACTGATTCCTGGTTTTCATCCAAATCACAAAGGACAAACGTTTCCATTACCTGGGCTGATGAGTATTGCTGCTAATCGAATTCTTCTTGAATGCAAAAACGGCACCTACATCCTCGTTAATGATTCTAAAAGCTTGCTTTAATTCTTTAATGACAATCACTTCACGCTTCTCTGCAGATGTCACTGATCCGTACCTGCTCATGATCTTACATTAATGGGAAGATGAATATGTATTTTTTATTTTTTTGTGCTAAGTGTTTTTTTTTACAGTTGGGATGAAGCACAGCAAAGTAACTTCCATTATCAGGGGGCAGATTGAAACCTGCATTTTATAAACCTTTCTAATAGGGGTTACTAATGCTTTCTTTAAATGATGTAACTGTCATGAGCTCTGTTTTATTTCACTGACACTAAAGTCAAGTGCATAAATACCAGGATTAAAGTGGCCACAACTGCAAATGGAGTTAAACAGTCATAGTAATGTTATTAAAAAAAGAAGAAAAAAAAATCTTTTTTAGCAAACCATTTACATCCTTTCAGTGTTTCCGAAACCAGATTAGTCTGGTTGCTTTAGAAGTGCATCATTAGACCTCTGGTTTTGGGCTGGGTTTTGGCTATTGTAATATGAGAAGCGCATGAGGATCTGTTATAGCTCTGCTGTGTCGCTGGCCTCAACAGGCATGGGTGGAATGGTGAAAAATACTCCTTTAAATCAGAAGCATGTGTCAGTCTTTTCCTGCCTGCTCTCATGGTGTCAGAGCCTGGGGCAGAGGGGTCTTAACTGGGCCTGAGAACAATATGTGGCTCTCGCTTGCATAGTGTTCCCATAATTAAAAGTGAATCGGCGCTCAGGTGTGTGTTCTGTGGTGTGTAATGTATATGTGAGTATCGATATGCTGGATGTTTCCAGGGTTACTTCACGCAGCTGTTCAAGCACAAGACTGACAACATTCGGGTGTAGCGTATGAGCTCAGCGCAGCCATGCACCCATCCTGCTTGAGTCAGAGTTCAGGGCCACGGCCGACTTCTAGCGATTCGTTTGTGTCTCAATACAATGCGTTTGAAATGCAGCAACAATCAAGTGTCATAATGTTGGGTTTCAGGCTTTTCTTAGATGTACAATTGTAAATGGATTAAATATTTAAACTTATTAAAGGACATGAAACTAATGGGGATCTTCGTAGGATTCATACAGACTCTTAGCGACGTTTCATGAAACTAACTTTCACTGGTGTGACTCACAGGGACTTTTCCCATTGGCTTGGTATTTACCAAGAACCTTATCTGGAAACCAAAAGGTTCCCAAACACCAGACCTTAAATTCTGAAGATTTCTGGATTTTCCGTTTCACGCTCATTGCTGATTGCGGCTGTTTTTGTTTTTCCCAAACTACTAAACGAGTGTGTTAGTAATGGGGAAAAGATTTTTGTGGGGATTTAAGCTTCATCAGTGCTGAGGTTGAGGTGAAGTTGCAAATTGAACTTGTCAACTTGAGTCTTCTTAACTACCAGTTTACAGAGTGATGTCTGTGTTCCTAACTATCAACTTTTTTCAAGTTTATAGTAACATTTGTCTTTAATTTAATATACAGTCCCAGTGCTTGGCTGAATCTATAACATCGATCTAAGGTGTTAGTGTCCATGGGTTAAAATAATTGCAATTTCAGTCCAGAATACTCACTGTAGTAGAACAGGATAAATACCTACTCAGGCCTGTTCCTGTGAAAGTCCAGAGAAGTAGATTTTTATGAACTTGATGGGCACTGACACAGCAAACTCATGACATGCTTTCATAGAGGCGTCCATGTTTGTTTGTTTTTTTCATCCTACCTGGAAAATTAGGAGGAACTCAGTGGTTAAGCCATTGGACTATGGTTCAGAAGGTCCTGGGTTCAAATCCCATGATCACAAAGTTGTCCCTGTTGGGGCCCTTAACCCTCAACTGCTCAGGTGAGTTAATGAGATAAAAATGTACAGTAAGTCGCTCTGGATAAGGGCGTCTGCCAAATATCTAAATGTGAATGTTGGACATACAGTATCACAACTGATTCTGTGCTGAATACAAGAGCCTCAGAGTGGTGCAACAGAAACGCATTGTTATTATTTGCTAAGTTTGTTTGGAAATAATAATTATGGCGGATGACAGCGATACGTACTGCTCAGTAAAATTGCCTAGGCATGCTGATAATATCCTATCGGGTGACTGGTGACTCCCATCCCTAGTACTTATAAATCATATGTACTGTATACACTGATGACCTTTTAATCTCTATTCAGAGAACCATTTTCCAAGATTAATTTTCCAAGTCTTATCCAAAGACTAGCACAACACTGGGAGTGCGGTAACTACTGTACGTCGAGGGAATCCCCTAGTGTTCTCCGTATGTGTTTACCCCAGACAGTCATTTCGTCGCGTTTCTCTGTGCTCAGAAAAGAACGTTCACTCAGAACTCAACCTAAGGGCAGTCACTGATGTAAGATAATAAATATGTGACTTTATAAAACAGAAATCCAAAATAACTGTTACACCTTAATAATAAACTTTTTATGATGAGAGAAGGATTTCTTTTGTAGTTTTATCGTTCCCTGGAGCAAAAAGAAAAAAAAAACAACTATAATTCTGGTAACTTTCTTAAAGTGTGATTAAACCCATGCAGTGCAAAAGCTCTTCCCTCTGATAATAGCTATCTCTATATAAAAGATATATAAAACACAGATTCACAGCTTAATTTACAATTATCTTTAACTTGAAAAGAATATATCATAAATGACTATCCTTACACTATATCCTCGAGTTTGTTCTGAGTAAACAGGGTTTTTTTTTGTTCTGTAGGGAAACGGATATAGAAAAATGTGTTAGTTATTCTCTTTGGAAATCAATCTACTGTACAGATGAAGAACAAACCTCTATAACGTAACGTCTTAATAGGAAGCTCTTATCCGCGATGGAGCCAAGATTAGTTTCAGGATGATTGATTTCGCACCGCATGACTGGAGCTTTTAATTCCCCTGCATTTCAGCTTTAAACCCAGATGTATTATGAAGAGGATCAATATATCTTAAAACTGACTTCCAAGTGTTGAAGAATGAAGAAGCCTGGAAACAAACAGCGCGTCGTGTAAAGCCGAGGCCGGTCTTAGTTTCAGTACCACCGTATGGAGGACATTATCCGCCATGGCTACGAGAATTTCGATCATTCATCATAACATGTTTAGCAGACAGATAGAAGTGTGAAATTATTTACTGGATAGCTCTGGGGTCTGTTTTTCCAGAAAATGTGTGTATTAGTATTGTTCTCCTGTTCTTGCTGCCTGGTCAAAAAAACAGGATTCCTGTGAAAGTGATTCGTCATGAACCCAGAGCCATCAGAAAATAAAAAAAAACTCCATATATGTGATATCCTGGTCATTTAGTACGTGCATCAGTATTCTTTCATTTTATTGCCACATCACGTTGCTGAGCCTACGACCCCAGATCTTCCAGAGGTTTGTTCAGTCGCCCCACGCCCATCGCTCAGGAAAACGGTCAATCTGAACTTATCAGATCACATGACCTTCTTTCATTCCTCCAAAGTCCAATCTTTATGCTTCCTAACCCAAACTGAAG
>JAOTRS010000004.1:16016803-16027599 GCA_028565755.1 Dinotopterus cunningtoni
GGTCGCCAGCTCTGCCAGTCGCGGTTAGTTAGTTCCACCCGGTATGGAAGGATACGTGCTGATGCTGCACAATAGCTGATTAAATGAGAAACAAATCATAATCTGTTTGATGTGCCTGTAATTAGCTTTAAATCTACTACTGTATACATCAGCAGTTATTCATTTTCTTTGCTATGAAAGTACCAGCTTATTAATAATGAAAATATTTCAACGCTAAACCTTATGGATTTGATAGCACTTACATGTGTTATATAGAGCAATATCGAAAACGCATATTGCAGCTAATACCACTTACGTACCCTCATGTCCAAGCTGATACACTCTTTTTAATGCAGATTCTAAAATGGATTCAGAATGGACTTGTGTGCAGCTGTCTCTGCTCCTAAAATGAGCTCGGTGTGTGTGTGCATGAGATGTTTTAGCATGTCAGTCTGACAAGGACACGCCCAGATAGTCATGTGAATGTATGTGGACAGACATGAAAGGAGATTTGCAAACCATTGTTCAGTTTCACTTGGGAACTCAGAGTTCGTTTACTTCCGCAATTCTCCTGAGTTCTAACCGCATTCGCTCGCAGTCAGTGATGGAGAAATATGGATTAACTGTAATGGCTGATCAGTGCACAGCACACGCTGCTCTTTCTGGGTCAATAACTTCCTCAGGCATCACGGAAGCTACCTAGGAGGTTTAATGTGCCGTTGCACAATTAGCTCGACCACAACACTGTCAGAGAGTCAGAGAAAATAGGGTCATAGGTCAAGACAGTCCAGAAACACTGAGTGATAGATATTAAGCCACTGTGATGTTCTGTCCTGATACTGATGTCTCGTGAGTCAGTGAGTTAGAAGATGGAGTGCCCGTAGCTATGAAGTAGGGACGAACGTAATTGTTTAAATGTCAAACTAGGTTGTTGAACAAAAACATGTAATTAATTATTGATTAAATGAAATTACATTTGAAGGTTTTCTTTTTTTGATTGAGTATATATAATGTAGATATTTCAACTTACATTCATGTGAATCGGCCCTTAAAGACTTAAGTTTCTATATTTTCTTGTTGGAGAATTTAAGACTTGTCCGTTTAAAAATGGTTAAAACAACCATCTGCTACAAAGGTACCAACAGACGAATGGTTTTCATAGTTTAAGATTTTTGGTCGTTACACAGTGCAAGATCTCAATTAAATCTCCAGATGTTTTCTCTAATTTAGTAATAAGTCCAGGATATATCATGAAGATCAGTTAAACTGCGATTAAAGAGACTTCTTTAATGAAGGATGAGATAAGATAAAAATGTCTGAAGGATCAGGAATTAAAAATAAATAAATAAATATACGCTTTTACAGAACTGTTATAACCATGGCGACTAACACAAAAGAAGAAAGATAAACATCTGGACATACACAGATAAAAATAAATAATTGTGACATTTTGAAGGTTTTATTTCACATTTGTGGATGGAGTTGGATTTTTCTTGGTGACACAACAAGCTGCATTTTTAACTATGAACTTGTTTCACAGAGTTCCATTTTACATATTAATTGATTTATTGATTCTTAAACTAACTGGAAGTTGGAAATTTTAAGGGATAGGAGCAGAATAAAACTGAAAAAAAAGAATTATTAACGTATTTATATTTTAATTAAGAGCAGAATTTCCATTTAAATAAAATATGTAAGTTGAACATAAATAAATCATGATACAAATATTGGTATGTTGATGTTAAACTCATTATATAGAATTAAGTAGATTTACAAAATTATTTGATATGAGTAAAATGTACATAATAATAATGTGTAACAGCTGTATGAAGTCAAAAATCCTTTTATAACCGAATATAGGGCACTAACAGGATCACGGCAGCCAGTTGTTAATTATTTTCTTATAACACAGATATTTAACACATGAGTGTTTCATTACTTAGTTAACGATGTTAACTTTTGATAAAATTTTATCCAGACTTGTGCAGAAATTTGGGTCTCATACTGAAAAATATTGAGGGGGCTGGATATCTGCCACATCCCACTTGGGATCCAGCTCTCCCCATTGTACGATGACTACACACACAAACACACACACACACACACACACACACACACACAGTTGGAGATGTGTGCTGCTGCTGCACGGGAGTGTGTAGCACGCATGAAGGAAAGCGCTATCCACCCTCTTCCACATTCCTGAGCTCACAAATACTTGTGACTTGCTAGTGCTAATGTGATTGACAGAGAAGAGATTATATACCAAATAATCCCTCCCTCCCTCCCATCAGACTGCCTGACACACAGGATTATGGGATACACTGGACAGAGACTGTCTGGACTGTACGTACAATATACACACCATCATTAAACATAGACATGACCGGATCCCTTTCAGTGCGCGCTCATTCTGACTGATCATTCATTTATAATAGTGAATAATGTTCTTGAAACCAAGGCTGACAACACATACGGATCGGCCGTGACATTAAAACCATTAGAATATTAAGCCCTGTATTGTGTAGGTTCCTCTTATGCCAACAACCCACATGACCTCTGAAAGTGGCACCAGGTATCTGGCACAAGGACATTAGCAGCAGATTCGGACATTAGCAGCATTAGTTGCGGGGTGATGTTAGTTGCATTAGTTGCATCACGAGGATTAGTTGCAAGGTGATGCGTCCATGGACTTATTTCTTCAGCACATCCCATGGAAGCTCAATCGGATTGAGATCTGGGGAATTTGGAGGCCATATGAACAGCCTTGAACTCTTTGCTCACTAAGCCCTATACTCAGCAAGCAGTGATGCACTGAGTGTTCCATCATAGCCAGCATCAAGTTCTTTCAGCGAGTTGTGCTCCATTAGCTTTTCTGTGGGACGTAACCAGACAGGCTGAGCCTTTGCACCTCATAGCCATTGGGCAGCCATGATCCTGTCACCAGTTTACTGGTGCATAATTTATAATCATTGTTAACGTTATATGGCTGATCGGTGTACATCATTTTTATTTTTTGCTTTTTGGACACACAATGCTGAACGTCAGGGCTCTACATGGTGAGTGTGTGATAACGTTAACAGTCATGCCTCCATTCATTCCGATATAATTGTTCAGCGAGATGTGACGGCACTCCAGCACATGCAAGCTAGGGAGTGTGTGGCACAATCAACACCACTTCCTGTTTGAGTAATTTCCTGATAATAGGTTAGTGCATGTGTGAGTGTTAGTGAGAGAAAGTTGGTCCGGCGGGAGCATGTCCAGCTGCATACGGCATCAACTTGGCCTTTGCGCGATGGAGGCACGCCGGGGTGCAGTCTGCTGAGTCAACAAGTGTTTGTTCATTTAGATAAAGAACAGCGGCCTCTCGGCTCTCCACTGCTCTGTTTACAGAGAAACCAGACACACACATATATACACACACACACAGACAGACTATTGTTATTTCTTTCATAGCATTTTGCAGCCTGAAACTACAGAAGCTCTTCTTACACATGCAGTTCTGAAATAAAACCTATCAATAAGGCTGATGGACATTAAGCACTTTCCTTACAATTAAACCGAGAGAGGCTCCTTGTAAACATCAGGCTCTGATCACGACTGAATGAATGCTCATTTGAGGACGCAGCCCCATTAATTATGTAAATGCTGAATCTTTTGTTATTCATCATCCTAGAGTTTGTTTGGATCTGAAGAGCATAGAGCTTTTGATACACACCTCTCAAAGGGCAACAGATGGCTGTTTACACACCAAAGATAAGGTCACTGGGAAGCATCAGACTCTTGGGTGAATATCATTTCTGCAAAGTTCTGTGTTTCAGACACAAATGAAACTTGCATGGAAGTTTTTCTGATGCCTTTCTGCACAGCTGTTTTCATGAAGCACTGTCCAATGTAGCGTTACTGGAAAGAATAGTTACAGGAATAGTCAATTATCTATGTATGGACGTTACATTGAACAGTTGAGTAAAGCCTTCAGAACAGCTTTAAACTGAGGAGCTGTTAATTCTGATGCTGAACTTCTCCTCTGCAGCACAGGTAAGTTTTGGTCTCGCTTTCCTGGGAAGGTCTCCATGCGAGACAGTTTTATCGTGGTGTTTGATGGGTTTTGTAAATGCACTTGACAATACTGTTCTTGCAGGAACTATTCCGGAAGTGCTGAGCTTCATGATCTAAAATAACAACTGATGATTGTTGTTGTTGTTGTTGTTACTTAATTACCTAATGCCATATGTGTTATTTCAAAGTTTTGAAATCTCCAGTGTTGTCTCTTAAATATAGGAAAATAAATCCAAACTAGTGATTGGTACTATAAAAGCACAACACCAGCCTGGTAGAGCTGTGGCTTGGACCTTCAGCCTTCTGATCGGTAACCCGATCAACTTAATCCGTTGAGCTACCACTTCCCCATGTGCATTTCTTGTTCCCTTTTCTGTTATCGTTTATATATGTAAAAAAAAATGTTACCAGGCAAATAAAAGTAGCCTTGGTCAATATGGGCCAAATTTATTGCATTATTGAGTTTTATACCATTTTGCAAAAAGCGAAAAGGGAATCGAACCAGCAATCTCCGGATGATAGGGGGAGCACTTTACCACTGCGCCACTCGGAGGCCCAAACAGCGTTTTAATTACAAACAATGTTGACGATCATGAGAAATTATTTAAAAAAATACCAAATGTTTAGCTTACAATTCAGTATTAGCCTCCTCCTCTTCTATAAGTTTCAGCCTTTCGGCCATTTCATGTCACTGATGCCAAAAACGTGAATAAGTCAGAGGTAGCTCAGTGGTTAAGGCATAAGGCATTGGACCACGTTTCGGAAGGTCCCAGTTCAAATCCTATGGCCACAAGTTGTCCCTGTTGGGCCCTTGAGCCCTTAACCCTCAACTGCTCAGATGTATAATGAGATCAGCCATGGTCAGCCATGTTAATACCCACTGGTACAGAGAGGGTTAAGGGCCTTGCTCAAGGGCCCAACAGTGGCAGCTTGGTGCAAATAGGGCTCAAACCTCCAACCTTCTGATCAGTAATCAAGCCCTAACCCACTGAGCCACCAATGCTAATTCCCACAGGCCACTAAAGAAACCACAAATGAACCCTGACACTGTATTCTATATACTGTATGCTACAGTACCCATCCCATCATATACGAATTGCTGTTAGTCAGAACGTTTTATCCTCATCCTTTCAGTATCAAGAGTTCTTGTAGACATTATAATTATATTAAGATCATGTAATTTAAAAGAGCTGCAAGCCAAGAGTCATTTATTCCAGTAGTACAGACTGTATATTGCTGAATGTCTAAGCAAAATGCAGTAATCAGTGGTGTCTACTCTCTAATGGCCCTCTAAAAGGCACACTTTAGCTCGTAGTCTGTCCTTCACCCTGCTGTAATGGGTCAGATTGATCGACTTTGGCTGAAATGACGGCAATGACTGGCCTGCTAATGTGATTGTCCTCTGGTGTTAAAGCCTGAGGCTGCACTGCATCCAATTCCCATTCACAGTTTTTGTGGACAGAATTAGAGCGGGAGGTCAGGACTCGGGTAAACTGCAGAGTTTAGGAATACTGATGAGCTTTTCCACATCGTTTCAGTTAATAAAATGAAATTGTAATTAGGTTTCCTTTTCAAGAGTCGTTCTTCACTTTGGATGAAAGGTTTAGTAGCTAAGCCTGGCTACAACATGAATAAAAACTGTATTTTAGGTGATCTCCTGGAGAACAGGTCTGAATCCTGGTAATACCACAGCCATTCGAGGGCAGGCGCCACGGGCACGGAAATGGCCGGGCTTTCAGGAGCAACACTAGCCAATCATGTATCTAAAAGGTCAGCTAATGCTTTCCCCCAGGAGTGTTAGCATGAATCATGAGTGAATGTATTGGGCTGGCTTCGTAGGTCTCGGAGGAAGAGCACGTTAGCCTCCTCGCTTCCTCGATGGTAGCTGTCGTGCGGTGGGAGGGGTCCAACTCAATGAGAATCATAAGGGAATTTTGTTACTAAAAAAGGTCACTTCAAGAGATCAATATTAAAATTGATATTATAGTAGTAGATAACAATTTATTTATAACTTGTTTCCTGAAAGTTCTTCTTCAAACTTTTATAGTTTTTATTAATAATCTGGAATATTGAATTTCATTCCTGACACTTTATTCTCCTTCAAAAAAACAAAAAACAAAAAAACCACTCACTCACCATCTATGCAGATTTATCCCTTATACAGGGTCGCAGGGGGGCCTGGAGCCTATCCCAGGAGACTTAGGGCACAAGGCAGGGTACAACCTGGATAGGATTTCTATCCATCGCAGGGCACACACACACTCATATACTCATTCACATTCATCTTCTATACCGCTTTATCCTGTATTCAGGGTTGCGGGGACCTGGAGCCTATCCCAGGAGACTTAGGTCACAAGGCAGGGTACACCCTCTGACAGTGTCCCAATCCATCGCAGGACAAACACACACATATTCACACACTACGGGCAATTTAGGAAAAAAGCCGATTATTATAATCTACATGTCTTTGGACTGTGGGAGGAAACCGGAATACCCGAAGGAAACCAACCAAGCATGGGGAGGATATGCACAGAGGCTGGAATTGAACCCGGGCGGCAACTGAACCCAAGCCCTGGAGGTGCAAGGCGGCAGTGCTTACCACTAAGCCATCGTGCCGCCTCAAAAAAAAAAAAAAAAAAAAAAAAAAACCATAAACCAATGATAATAACCATGATTTTTTCACTTTCATAAATGAATAGAAATTCTGCCAAAAAGAATTGCTTATCAAGGAAAACTCCTCGTAAAAGGACACACCAGAGCTACAAAATAATGTTTAGAAGTGTCCAGTTTAACAATATTCCATGTGCTGAATTGCAGTTTATAAACAAGAGTCACAGGATGAGATGATTACAGGCAGTAAAGCTTTCTTATAAGACCCTGAGGCATTATACTCATGAGTTAGAACTTCTAGCTGGAATTTCTCACTGTCTGGTGGCTGATAAACAGAGCCTTCCTCACGTCTTTCGTGCACCTCGGTCGAGGCATTTCCTGTTCGGGAATCACTGCCAGCTTAAAGGAGCAGCTCTGGCTCTCTCGTTCTTAAACACCAGTAGTTCACAAAAAAAAAAAAAACAGAAAAAAAACCCAAGGATTTTAAAATTTGGTATGTTAGTAATCACGAAGACTAAGTGTGGATTGCTTTAAAAAAAAACAGCTAATTAAAATGACTTGGCAAAACTGTAGTGTGGTAGTTAGCACTGTGTCCTTAGGATGCCTATCCATCGCCTGGCTTTCAGGAGCAACACTAGCCAATCACCAGCCAATCATGTCCTTTCACCTCCAGGGTCCAGGGTTCGATTTCCTAAATAGCCAAAACGCATGGACACCTGACCATCACACTTATACATGGTATGGTTCTTCAACAGACTGTTGCTGCAATGTTGGAAGCACACAATTGTATAGGATGTCTTTGGATAGAACAGCTTGAAGATTTCCAACATGTTCCAGCATGACAAAGTCTCCGTGCACAAAGCAGTGTAAACACATGATGCTTTTGGGCTGGAGTTAAGAACTTGAGTTTTGTTTAAAGATCCCTCACTTCAATCCCACTGATCACCTTTTTTATGAACCGCAATGTCAACGATGCTCCAGGCCTGCTCGACTTACATCCGAGTCTGACCTCTGGTAGCTGAATGAAAACAAATCCTTACGCTCGCCCTCCAAAATCTGACCTCTGCTCTTTTTTTATAACAACAAATGGGGGCTAAATCTAGCCTGGGATGTTGGACAAGCACATATGGGTGTGATGATCACATCGTTGGCAAGTACAGATTTGAAAAACACTGCTTTAAAACGTTGAACAAGATAACTTGAATAAACGAAAGGGAAGCGGATAATTAATTCTATATCCAAATCGATTTGCTGAGCTTTAAGTGTGCTTTAAACATCGTGCTAAAAATGTTGTTCAGTGCAATGATATCAGTGCTGTCACTTCAGGCCGGCATTCTCTCAGGCTGTTTTTGTTATTACAGTCCTGCTGAAACTAGAGGATTTTGTAACTTTGATCCTGTGTTATAGCATACACACAGAGCAGTTAGGTGAAACACTCACACTAAAACCCTTAGTGGTAGGAAACGGATTAAGGATGACAAACAGCTCCAAAGCAATCAGATCAAACGGCATTACAAAGCAAACTGACCCCCCCCCATCGCACCATCTTTATATATAAGATACCTGTGCTACTTTCAGTTCTCAGTGTTGCTGTGTGTGGTTTTTTTTTTAAACACATGTGAAAGGCCATGATGTCATCTCGTGCCTTTGTTTCTGTTTATCTCCTGCTCTGCAGAAGTTGCTACTCGCCCGAGAGAAAGCTGCACGTCAGGCGCAGAGCAAGAATGCACGAAAGGACCATGCGTGTTTGTGGTATTTTTTTTTTTTTTTTTTTGTTCGTGCACTTTCACAGACAACATATGCAATGCAGTGACGCACACTCGGCTCCCCCCGGTAAACATACTTGTTTATCGCAGCTCTTGCTAAGTGCATTGGTATTATTTTCAAAAAGCTCTGCTCTAGCCAAGCAGCTGTTTTCTCATTCTTGGGATTGCTCATAGTTTCAGGATGAGCTGCGTTTCATAACACACGTCTTTCGTATTCTCTTATTTCACCGCCTGTTGCACTTTGACTGGAAGCTGCAAACCACATGCTTTTCACATGCAGCATGCCTTTGAGTCTTGGAAGGGTTGCCAGCGTTCGGACGGTTCTGCACCCGTGAACCCTTCTCTGGTCTGTTGGAGTAGGGTTTTGTAGTTTGTGCTTAGAAAGCTTCTGATGGGTGATTAGCTGGAGGATGATGGATATTTTGACAGTGTGTGTGTGTGTATAATTTGACAGAGGACAGTGATCTTACTATAGATACCGTCTTAATGTTAAGGAATAAAACATGACCAGAATGCACCGACTAAGGAAAATAATCAACAGCAGGGTGTCTGCACCCTGTCCAGTGTGTACCCCGACTCCTGGGATAGGCTTTAGGTCCCCGTGACCCTGTACAAGATGAGTGAATGAATGAATGAATATCCATGGGTTCACAATAAAGTGAGTTCCTGTTATAATTTACGTTACGTTATCTGCAGTAGAGCTGTGAATCATGGGTAGACTGTCAGATTGGTTTAGTTAGCTTTGTGGGTATTGCGATTTTCAACTTAATTTGATCCAATTAGTGTCTGATTAGTTTCAAGCAGCTATATTTCTTACAGGTTTTAAAGTATTAAAAACTAATAAAAGTAGAAAATATGAATTGCAATACTGTGTAACTTGTGTTAATTGCTTGAATGTAATGTCTCATACAGTACAAAGTGATATTTCTTTTATCCTGCCGATCTACTGCACCACACTCCAGTCCAGTAGGTGGCGGTATTGCAGAAACTGAAAACTCATAAGTAGGAGCAGAAGTGATTTTCTTACAAGGGCCAACCTCGAGTTCAGAAAAAACAATCCCCATGTATGCAGTTCCTTGAATGACCACTAGGAATGTCTCTGGCCCAATTTGGGAATAGCACTTGGCCTGATCGGCGAGTCTTTGGACTGTGGGAGAAAACCGGAGTACCCGGAGGAAACCCACCAAGAATGGGGAGAACATGCAAACTTCACGTGCAGAGACCCGAGGCAGGACTCGACCCCTCGACCCTGGAGGTGCGAAGCCACGATGTTAACCACTATGAGACATTGTACTTGTCTCTTGAAATTATTACATCCAAAAAAGCACAGCTTTTTATATTGCAGAGAAAGCACAGAGGATAAACTGCTGTGTCTTTCTCGGGGTGCTGACTGTTACAAATCGTCGAGTCTCTGCAAGGTTCCTTTCGCAACTTTAGTTCCTGCTTGAAGTTAGCCCCCGTTCATCCCATTGCATCGATGCTAAAAATGAAAGCAAACCCCCTTATCTTGCATCTTCTTTCGATTTACATTTGCAGTACACTTCGTACATCATATAAATAGTCACAAGAGAAAATGGCTGAGGTAGTAGTTTCTTACTCGCGTGACTGCAGGGTTATGAGGAACATTAACAGGTGATGAGGATAAGAAAAGTATCAGGATCACTTCATTCCCTCTGTTAAACCTCTAATTAAACTTGATGAGGCCAAATATGGAGACGCAAGCTGAAGTGTCTCATTTCCGCCAAGACCCGTGTCACTTGATATAGCGTCCTAAGAAGAAGTGGATTACGCCATATGATCCCTTTACAGTATATAATTAATAGAAAGTGTGTGTGGGTTGAAGTGTATGGTACTGTAGGCTTGCGATATCCTAATTAAGCTAATCGGGCGGTGTTTGCAGCCGGTGTCCTGCTTTTGCTTATATAATGCGTGTTTTTGCCGTGTCTTCTGAAGACAGCGGTGGGCAGGAGACCAGGCTGCGAGCTCTTCTTCATTATTTATAGAACTTGTATTTTGCTAGCTTGTAACCAGGGCAGTGGGCAGAATTTATGACCTGCAGCTGCATACAGTGTGTGTGTGTGTGTGTGTGTGTGTGAGTCAATATGTACCTAAAAGCACATGGTCAGTGCGAGCAAGTTTCTGAGTATAGGGTTGCACAGATTTGTGTTGTGCTGAGATTAATTAAACAAGGGTTAATTTCACTCCACCAGTTGTCGCTGTCAATGTCTACTGGTCCATGTCTCACTTTCCTAAATAGAGCTCGGGCTCCAGGGAGCGAGCTGGAAGTCTCTCCTCCTTCATTTTGTGCGCTTCAGAAACAGCAGCGGCCACCCAGTGCTCAGAAATATAACATTGTGTGTGTGTGTGTGTGTGTGTGTGTGTGTG
>JAOTRS010000004.1:16030776-16042694 GCA_028565755.1 Dinotopterus cunningtoni
ATTGAGTACGTCCCCTTTTGCCATCAAAGCAGACCCGTATGGACCCACTAGACCTCTGAAGGAACGTGTGGTATCTGCGACCAGGCCGTCATTATCGGATTCTGTAAATCCTGTAGGTCGCAAGGTCGGGCATCCATGGATTTGACTTGGTTTTTTTCCCCTCACACAGATGCTCTATTGGATTGAGATCTGGAGAATTTGGAGGCCAAGTCAAAACCTCAAACTTACTGTTGTGGTTCTCAGACTGTTCTTGAACCTGCCTTTGCTCCTTGCATGTATCAGCAACCCATGGCCGCCCATTATCCTGTCACTGGTTCACCAGTTTCCCCTTCCTTGTACCACTTTTTTTGTAGGTCCTGATCACAACAGACTGAGACCTTCCCCAAAGAGCTGCAAATTTTTCTAGTTTTTCTGCCCCAGACATTTAGCCATCACAGCTTGGGCCTTGTAATTTTTAACATCCAGGTATATACACACAATTCCAGGTGCCATTGTAATGAGATAAATCAGTGTTATTTACGTCATCTCTCAGTGGTCATAATGTTGTGGCTCACTGGTGTATATAAATTTGTTATATAAAGTACATCTTTTTTCTCTGAGGGAAACAGACAGAGCACCTGTTTCTTCTGGCAGGGTAATTAGGTAGTTTAGTGTAGGAGTTGCTAGCAGTTAAGTGCTGTTTGTGTGTGAGAAGTATGATGAGGAAAGGAGAATGAGATGGTGGGTGACTGATCAGTGATTTTAGAAAGAGAAAGGGTTAAATGTGGGCGATCGGCAGAGGTCACCTGCCGCAGGTTGTACATCTTAAATCCTTTCTGCCAGCCCACAGTACACCCCCATGAAAACTATGGACAAAACACTCTTATTATTACAGTGAAAATGCTTTGTGGCAGCTTGTGTAAAAGAGGAAACAGATATCACACTGATGCTTGTAATCCAAATGTTGATTATATATCTAAACATTAAACTGCTTAAAATAGCAGTATAAAACTAATTGGTTGTTACACTCATTGACAAGCATTTATTTAACAACATTAGCTAAGCTAGTCAACTATTTACAACACGCTTGCATTTTTAAATTAATATCTCTGCGGGTGTTAGGTTACTTATTACTGAATATCCTGTAATTTTAACCAGAACCCATATTTGCTAACAAGCTAGCTAATGTTAGGTTATTATACTTTATAACCACAGTATCTTTGTTAGCAAGCTAGATAGCATTATGCTATCTGTTACCATCTGTAATTAAAAACAGTCCTCTTTAAGCTTTATATACTAGGTTAACTATTATAATTGTTCTACAGTTAAAGTAAAATTATGTATATTATGTTATAAATATTCTGCAGTAAAGGCAGTATTTATGTTTATCAGCAAGCTAGTTAACATTAGGCTAACTATTAGCTTTTACAAGCCTAATGAACAACTATAGCATCTGTTTGTTTGCTAGCATGTTATTTAATATTAGGCTGACTATTAGATAAAATGTTTGTATTGTATTGCATTTATGTATATTTATAAGGCAGTAATTCAGTTTGCTAGCAATCTAATTAATAGTAGGCTAACTAGTGGATTTTTTGAAAAAGTAAGCAAGTGTGCTAGCAAGTGTTTCCCCTCACACCTTTTTGTTTAGTAGCTTGTAGATATTTTTGTAGTTGATACTTTGTGAGTCATTCTAAATATCATGTGCATCAGGGTTTGAGGAAATTATTTCAGTTAGCATAATAGGATATTTAGGATAGGATTTTGCCTTTTCTATACTTAGCCAGTCAGCAATAGCTGGTATGTTAGCATGACTAGCCATGGCCTGAGTAAGACAGTGGTTTTAAAAGCTGGCATCAGCGAGGGCTTCTCCTGACTTGCGGGAAATCGTTGTCTTATATAAGACTCTGGATCTGCGAAGTGTGAACAGTTCTCTTGAACACCAAACACTGTTTGCGTTTTTTTTCCCATGCTCCCTGGCACATGTACTTCGTGTCTTTCCACCCTGGTCTGCCTGCCCTGGGCCTCTCAAAGTCCAGTGGTGAATAGTTTCGGTCAGGTGGCTGTGCTTTGTGCTGAGTTAGCGTGAACATTTCTCCCTGTTGCTCTGTCAATGGCCCACTCTGTTTGGAGGAGATGTTTTGGTGGCAGTGAATGCAGTTTTTCTCACCCACAGTTGCCATGTGACTGTTCGTCTTTGTGTGCGTGTCTAGTGTTAGGGTTCAGTGAGTTTAAGCTTGCAACTTTGTGGGTGAGTGAGTCTTTGTTAATTATGAATGCACTGAATGTTCACCCACTGACTGTATTTGGCTGACTACAAGAATAATCTGCACAGTCTGTGTTTGAGTGAATAAGTAATGATGCAGGATATTTTGACAAAATACATTCTGTATCCACTGTCCAGCTCGGATTATTGGTCAGTTGCAAAGAAATTCTTCATCACGCAAGAACTCATCACCCCTTTCAATAACAGGAGAAGATACATCTGAGTGCATAACTGTGTTTTGCATTCTGTCTGCATTGTTTATTGCTATATGAAAGAAACTGATGGCTGCTGTTAGCAGGGTGACAGTTTCAGATTAACAGAGTTGCCAACTTTTCAGAAAAGCTTTGAGTGAAATTCTGAAAATAAGGAATTGGTTCTGCTCATACATGTACACAACGCCCCCCCTGCGTATGCTCAGACATTTTATCTAACACTAACTGTACACCTTACCCTGCATTTCTCAGGTTCTGTATATTTCTGAGTTAAAGAAATAGAAATGATGCATGTGACTGTATTTTGGTACAGCTGACATCTGAAATATGCACGCAAACAAAAAAATTAAATAGGGCCAACTTTAGCCACTGACCAAACCACATACATGCTTTCCAGCAGCTCCATGTGGGGCAGCAGGAGCATAGCACAGAACTCTGGCTCTATGCATAAGGACCCCTTCCTTTTTTGATCCATATTTCTCACCTTTCTCATTCCAGAATTACAAGAGTCCCTCATTCATTGGCATGCTGGGTAGTCAGCTCTATAATAAAAATAATGATGATGATGGTGATGATGATGAACGGAGAAAGTCCAGCCAGAGAAGAATCAATATTGATAGAAAATAAGAAGAAAAGAAAAGGAAGAGAAAAAAAGATACAGAATATAAAGTGGGATTGTGCTACAGTACAGTGTATAATTGTAAATATCTTTCTCTGTTCCACTTCCCCGCATTCACGTGATATTCTCGTAATCACTTTTGTTAGCCTTTGAGTGTTCTTATCAATGTAAAAAGTGCTACATGATAAAACTCGATCATATTTTAATGTCACTGTAAATAATCACATGTATTCCCTCTTTGGATAATACAGACACTGTCCTCACTCACTCTTTAATGCTCCAGCTTGTGTGTAACTTTGCTGCAGTCTGTAAATGCATTTGAATGTCAGTTTATTTTATTTGATTGGTGATCTGTTACGCACTGTTATGGCTGTTCCAATTATTATCCCTTGTTTTGCGTTTGATTGCTGCCTCACGCAGCTGTAAATGTGTGTTAATTTCAATCAGATTACACGAATATTCTTTCCCTTCACTTGGAGAGAAGAAATTGGAAGTGTGGTGTGAGAGCGTGAAGATGTGTGATTGCGTAAGTCTCACGATCAATGCATGAGAGGTGGCAGCTTTGCTAATCAAGTGTGGTTGTACATTAATTCCATTTTTTGTATCCATAAAACAGCTTAACCAGGGTAACAATAATAAGGTAAATTGAATGTAGATCAGAGACTGCACATTTGTTTGCTTGGTAATCCGTGAACAGATTTATTTTTATTTCTTTTCAGAGCACTGTCTACATATACATAGTCTAGTCACTGTCTGTAAATATTTATTTCTTTTTGTTAACATATAAACACAAGTCGCAATGCAGACAGCTTTACACTCTGCTAGATGGACAGAGATGTTATGTTGCAGATGTTATGTTGCAAGTGTTTATTTATCAGGGGCTATGTAATTGTCTTGTATTTCTGTAATTTGGGCACATACAAAAAGTGACAGTATTTATGCAGCCATATAAAAACAAGTAGGCACAAAAATAACAAAGACTTATATTTGAGATTTTATGTTTCCTGATAATCAAGTGAGCTAAAGCTACAAATTTCATCTCAGTGCACCACTACCAAAGTCAAATGATGTTTGTGTATAAAATTAAAAAAATTTGAGGTTTCATGTTAGACAGAAACAGATAAAAATAACTCATACTTTACCTTTATCTAGAAATCAATATTTAATGAACATACATATTGAAACATCCTAAACCAGTGCTTTGTATTTGCATATTAAACCATGATTGGCTCTTATATTTGTGATACGCTCTGCATTTGCATACTAGAACATAATTGTCTCTTATATTTTTGCCGCTCAGAATTTGCATACTAGGACATGATTGGATGTTTTATTAGTGACCCTCTTTGTATTTGCATACTAGAACATGATTGATTGCTGTATTAGTAACATGCTCTGCATTTGCATACTAGAACATGATTGGTTGCTGCTGTATTTGCAAACTAGAACATGATTGGTTGCTATATTAGTGACATGCTCTGCATTTGCAAACTAGAACATGATTGGTTGCTATATTAGTGACATGTTCTTCATTTGCATACTAGAACATGATTGGATGTTTTATAAGTGACCTACTTTGTATTTGCATACTAGAACATAATTGGTTGCTGTATTAGTAACATGCTCTGCATTTGCATACTAGAACATGATTGGTTCCTGCTATATTTGCAAACTAGAACATGATTGGTTCCTGCTATATTTGCAATCTAGAACATGATTGGTTGCTGTATTAGTGACATGCTCTGCAATTGCATTTTAGAAAATTACTGAGCCACCAATGCACTGTTGCACTCTAGAAAATTATTGGTTGTTGTATTAGTGACATGATGTGTATTTGCACATTAGAACATGATTGGATGTTTTATTAGTGACCCACATTTGCATACTAGAACATGATTGGATGTTTCACTATTGACCTACTCTGCATTTGCATACTAGAGCGTGATTGGCTCTAATATTTGTGATCCGCTCAGTATTTGCTTCCTAGAACGTGATTGGCTGTATTGAGTGAAAAATAGATTTGAGAAGGAGGAAGGGCTCTAACTTGTGAATTTCTGCTTTGTCAGCATGGATCAGTCATACTTCTGCTGATTGGATTTATAGTCAGTTAGAGGGAAAAGAGAAAGAGAGAGAGATAGAGATGTTATATCAGATGTTATATCAGAGTCTTGCACTCTGCCAGTTGTTTGCTACTAAGGTGTGAACGTGCATGTCTGATCCAGCCTACAGCCGTGGTGTTCAAAAATCAGAGCAAATTATTGAACTCTTTTTAAACTTTCAAACCCCATCTCTCATTTCTGCTTTATTAATCTTCTCTCCTTTTTCTTTTTATTATTATTATTATTATTATTATTATTATTTTTATTTATTTATTACTAAAACCTTATGCTTGTCCTTTAGCACTAGTACAATGTCCTGCTTCTTTAATACCTAAATAATGAAAGCAATGTGCTTTAAATAATTCACAACAAATCAGAAGCTCTTGTATAATGGCTGTTCAAGTAAAAGTCAAAAAAGGGCAGTTATATTTGCGTTATTAATTTCTGGTGAAGCTGCGTGTGATATTTCCTAACAAAGTTATTTCTATTTGTCAAAATATCAACAAATTAGAAATTTAAACCGCTATGACTCCGAACAGGATAAAGTCATTTCTAAAGATGAATGAACACTATAAATGCCAGCTTTATTTATTAAAGCGAAAACTGCCTGCACTTGTGATTTTTTTTTTTCATGATGCATGCACATATTCTCTATTCTGTAGGCTTTATATTTTTTTACCAGTGACAGCTGACTAATCATATGAGACAGGATAATTGAAAGAAATAAAACTTCCCCTTCTGAGCTCTATAGTAAACTTGGTAATGCTGTAGATAGTCTCTGACTTGATGAGCTAAATCCTTTATAGAAATCCATTCAATTAGGATGCTGCAGGTTTTTTTTATGTTTTTATGCTTTGCTACAGTATTTTGCATGTACTTGGTTCATTTCACTGAAAGTCTTCATTCGATCCCCCTTCATACTATATGAAATTTTCTCAAATGTCATAAACACTGTGGCGCAATCGAAACTTCACCTTTCTGTTTTTTTCCCCATTAGAGGTTTTGGCTCATCTATCTTACGTCTTATACAAATTCTCGAATGCAAATGAGCGCAGAGTGCCAAAACCTCACCATAACGAATAAGGAGCTCCCTACAGATGCTGCACGATATCTCACCTTGAAATGAAAAAGCGTCTGCAGCTCACTAACCGCAGACACAAAAAGGCATGTGCGAACGGTAACAACTGCTGAGTCACTGATATCATCATAGCGAGGTGCGTCGTCCTCATGAGAGATCTGAACGGTAAACTCTGTCACAGCAGGATGATCGTGGTTATACCATGACAAATGATGAGTGTTGTGTGGGATTTGTGTTGCGAAATAAGGGCATGTGCCAATGGCACTATTGTTTACTGTGCGAGTGTGGATGTGAGTGTAGGTGTGTGATGTCTGCGAAACGTTTCGTTACTGGCATCCAGGTTGTGCAACATTGTAGGTGTTTGCAGAATCAAATCTCTGCATGTTTTGCTAGATGTTATCATTAGATGAGCCAGGAAGGTTTGCACAATGTAGAATATAATAAAAATAATCTATTAATCTAATAACTAATTCAATGACGTTAAATCATTTTCTTTTATAAATTGAATTAAAAGCTCACGATTCATATATTTGAATTGTCGATATGTTTGTACGTTTATCTGTCTCTCTATCTATTTATTTATCTATCTGTCTATGAACGTTTAAGAGGAAATGAAAAAAAAAAATTCTGTTCAAGAGATTGGGGCTCAGGTGTTGGTGTTAGGTGGCAATAAAACATCTAATAAATATCTCTCTCTCTCTCTCTCTCTCTCTCTCTCTCTCTCCTCCCTCGTTCTCCCCCCCTTCCCTCATCTCCCAGGCTGTGCAGCCTTACACTGAAGAAGCTGATTGTTTTGAAAGAGCTGGACCGGGAACTCAACTCTGTGGTCATCGCTGTCAAGATTCAGGTATGACAAAGCGAGTGTGTGTTTTTTTTTTGCTTTTTGTGTGTATCCATAGAAGCCCTTCACACCCGGCACCGTGGTAACTGGGAGCGGTTGCCAGGGTGACAGCTTGTTCAGTGAGAACGGCGAAGCAAGAGGGGTGGGAGCTGAAATGATGCATGCTGGGATATGCTGAGAGGATTAGTTCAGAGGCACTAGGAGGCCCTCAACATTCTTCACAGGTCGCTTTGTGTATATGTGTGTGTATATGTGCTTCTTACAAAAACAGGCTTTTATTCTGTATAAAAGAAGAACACCAAAGTTGGACCCAGTAATTAGGTTTAGTCGCAGCTCATGTGTTCGCGGCTCATCAGGAAGGATGGCTGGAGCAAGAGAAATACCTTTACTCCGTCTCAGCTTTTGATTTTATTCTGGCTCAGAGGTCAGATCAATGACAGCTTCATTAAGTGGGGAAATCTGTTTATACCCATCCACAAGATCAAATTAGTGAAGTTTAATCCTGTTACACTAAGGTGTTTACTTCCAGTCAATCTGTGTCTTCGGGAAGGGTTCATATTATGATCAGTTATGGAGGAGGGGAACAGTGGGAAATGTCTTATGCTAAAGGGTGTGATGCTGGATTTATTTATAGAGGTGGTCCAAGGGAGTGTGCTATCAGCACAGGGGCAGCACCTTTATTCCTCTTGTACATTTACATTTATGGCATTGAGCAGAAGCACTTATTAAGAGTTACTTACATATATTTATTAGAGATGGAGAAAAAATGATTCTATGATATATCTAGAATATTTTGTAAGGCAATTCATGTATCGTCATACTGACTCCAAAATTGCTTTTTTGTTTTATTTATATATGTTTGCATTTGTTGTGGTGAAATGTTGCCATTTCTCTATAATCTTGCTGGTGGTGCTCTAACTATTCACACATTGGGAGGCAGCACAGCATCCTGTATAGTAGAAACCAATTATTTAATACGTTTGTTTAAAATTGTAACGAAATAAAAATTATACTATTGAATTGGGATTTTTACAAAATCGTGATACTTACCTAGGTATCATGATAAACCATGTATTGGTTGGTGAGTCTCATCCCTACTTACATTAGGAGTTTGCAGCTTTGTTGGTGATGTGGTTGAACCTGTAACATTCTGATCAAAAGTCCAATTTCTTAACCACTGAGCCACCCCTGGCCCTGTCACAAATGCATCTCTGGTGTTTTTGCCCAAGTTCTCCTTTCCACCATTCAGTACACACCTCAACATAGTGCAAATTAACTTTATTCACTACTTGCACTTCTTCTGTTTCTCCACTGTTCACCTTCAACCGATGGACATCTGTCCTTTCTCAGTGCATCAAACCAAGCCTTTTTTTTTTTTTTTTTTTTAATGAACTAGCATGACTTCTGTAGCAGATCCTGTGTTTCGGTTATCTAGGCAAGTGAATGTAAATTATGTAAATATTAAATTATTTAGCTGAAGACTTTATGGGTCAGCTGTGGGGGTCAGAAAAATCCAAAAGATTAAAAAAGAATGTTTGTGTTTATATAAACATAATATTTATATAAACAATGTTTATAGATCAAAAACACTTTGAAACAAAGGCCAGCCATGTTCATTAACATTAGCAATACAAGTCTCACATATAGCATTTACCGCTATATTCATTCATTCATTCATTCATTCATTCGTTCATCTTCAGTAACAGCTTTATCCTGGTCAGTCACAGAGGTTTATTGAAATTACTAATGTTTATATTTTGGCAAATGTAACAGAAAATAAAAATGAAAAATAATTGATTCACTCAGATCTACACACAAGGCATTTTAATTAGAGCACGGCTTCACCCAAAGCCACTCCCACTCTCACAGGTGGTGATAAAGACTCTAGAACGTTCTCATTTCTCACTGCTCAGCAGAAGTGTACCAGATTTACTGATTTCTAAAACATTTCCCCCAAAATTTGATTGAAATTTAAAACAATTTAAATATTTTGGAAATTTCAGATCAATTCCTCTATGTGATCATGTCATTATCTTCACATACAGTATATTTATTTTTTAACCCACATAATTAATACCATGAATTACAGTGAATTTCACCACACAAAACTCCTTTTACCAAAGAAAAAAAGTTTAGTTATGATGTGAAAATATTTCAGCACATTTCTGTATCACCTTATTGAAGTGTGAGACTGAAAATAAACACCACAGCAGAGTTTAAATCTCAAAATGTTTTTAAAAATGGATTCCACTTGGTATATGTGTTCCTAAAGAAGTGTAACCTGTTTTAATATTTAATAGCCAGACCACACCTAGACATGATACAGCCTTTTAATAGCAGCCATATTTCTTATCACAGTAAACTGTTCTTGTGGCAGATTGACGGTACACCCGGAGATGGAACTGAACTCTGTGGGTAGTAAGGACGAAGGATACTATTGTGTTGGGGCTTTAATACTTGAACACTATTAAACAGATTATCGACACATTTTGCCTTTGTTGAAAGTTTAAGATAACTTGTGAATAACTCAAATAACTCAAAGTTGATTAATTCAGTTACATCCCCTTTTGTTCAACAGTTCCGATTCGTTACAGGTGTGATTTATTTTCTAGAGCAAATGCTCTGACATTGGTTCTGTCTGCTACATTCATATTAACATTGACTTCATTTTTAAAGTAATAACTTACACTGGAAATTGTAAGGTGGATGTTCTATTAATTTAAAGATCATACGCTTTACTATGGTGGCATGATGGTAGTGGTTAGCACTGTGGCCTCGCACCTCCACGGTCAAAGGATCGATTTCTTCCTCTGTCTGTCTGTGTGTGCGGAATTTTATTCATTAATGAATGAATGGTTTTTTATTTCTCTGTGTTTTTAACATTAACACAGGCCTGAGAGATCCTCCAAAGTGTGTGTGTGTTAATGCTCCAGCTGAAATATCCTTCAGATCATTCATCGTTCATGCATCAAGCTCCAATTATTTCACTCCTCCTCCAAATCCGCTATTTCAGTGTCTACCTAAATGAGCTACTGTGGATCCACACCGGTCAAGCAAGCAGGGGATGGGGTTGGGATGTTTTTTTTTGTTTTTTACATGTGAATATCTAAAAATGACTAAAAAGTGAAGTTTGCGTCATAGGTCCTTTTGAATTGTTTCATAATTATAAATTATGGGAAGGAGTTTCCAGTGTCAGCGCTTTGTCACTTTGTCACCATGAGGGCAAAGCTTTGCCGTATTTTTGTGTCGCCTGCCTGCAAAGCATAGACAATAAATAAGGATTGCTCTCTGTCATGTTGCGGCCTCAGCGCACTCGCCGGCTTCCATCGTCACACATTTTTTTCTTTCCGCAACTATTCTGAAACCATTCATGGGAATTTGGCCAAACCTTTACAGGAAGCAAAGATGTGCACTAACGTTAAAAAAAATGTAGCACACTTAGTGGACAGGTGACGCATGTCTTCCTTGGAAGACACACATCTATTTTTTAATATATTATATCCTGTTTTTCTTTTTTATTATTATTAAAGAGAGAGACTTGTGATGGAACTACTGTTATTGATGTTATGGTGTAAGTGCAAACAAGCATTAACTTGTTTTATGGATTTTCCACAGAATTAACAAAAAAAAATCTAAATTGCAAAGAAAATATAATGACATTCTTTAATTAATTAAAAACAACAACAGTAATCATTGGCAAACTGCTGTCCTATAGGAGGAATGTGATGATGTAGAAACGTAGTAAATGCTTGGGGTGGAGATAAGAAACTCTGGTTCATGTTCTGTTGTATCACACAAACCTGTGGTGGATTATTTTACTGCAGAACTTAAGCACTCAAAGTCACCACTTGGCCTCGGTCCTATTACGGTGGGCAACATTTTGATTTTCTTTCAAATATTAAAATTATGACGAATATCTGTTATCAATAGTATTACCCTGTAATCGTTACCGATCATTATTTGCCTTCTCTATGTGCCTGCATTTGTCAAGCAGTAGAAAACGACTGCATAACAGGATTCTGTAGCCTCTCACCCGGTTCAGGGAAGGTCATGCGAGAGATGGAAGTGGAGCTTTCCAAGCACTCAATCTACAACAGAGAAGGAAGTCAGAGATTACTGGCAGTAAAGCCTTTGAGAGGGGCTTGTATATCAGACTGACTAAGAATAGCCAGTGTTTTTTTTTCCCCCTCTGATTCCCCTCAGTGTGGACCAAATCAGTTTTTGCTGTCTTTGGGGAAACAATAGACTAGAGAGCTGCAGATGAAATGAGTTGATAAATGAAAAAGAGCCTGAGATTTTTCGTCCGTGTTTCTGCTGCCAAAGAGCCCGATGACGCAGGCAAACCCTCATCCGCTTTATCTCCACTCGTGCCCATAGAGTGCGGGTTGGTAAGCACTTTCCCTAAAGGCTAGCCTGTTCAGAGCTTTTCATCACGTCCGTTAGGGATACGTGTTTGTATGCACGTGTGTGTGTCTGTGTGTGTGCATATTTTTCGTTTGAAGCCTCGCAGAGTCATTTCTCAATATTCCTCTCCTCTGTCCTTCACATCTCGTCTTTTCAAGCTCTCCGTTTCCCTGGACTGTGACAATGAAAAACAAGATCCTTAAGTGCTTTACTGCTTCACGTACACTGGATCGATTCATTGTGTGGTTTTTCAAACACCGTCTCGGAAGGAAATGAAAACAAGATGGGAGCTTGTTATGAAGACTGAAGCTGTTTTTATCAGCATTAATGCTTTCCTGCCTTTGTTTTATTAACTTTAGACTGAGCAAATTTTGCTGACTCACATGAAGTCCAGATCTTTATAAAAGTAGCTGCAAATAT
>JAOTRS010000004.1:16124515-16134760 GCA_028565755.1 Dinotopterus cunningtoni
GCACTGCCGGTGCAGACCTGAAAAATCTACAGATTTGTGTATTCAGACTGTCCTAAAAAAAATAACAACTGTCTTACATTAGGGTGAAAACTAATTTGAGGCTGCAAATGGTAACTTGGGCATACAGTAGCTTTGTCTGTAGAGATTGCTGTCCAAGTTTCTCCAATGCATTGAACTGTTCTCTGGCATTGGGTGCTTTAAAAAACATTCATTTGCCCCAGTTCTACAGGGAAATGAACAGGCTTGAAACACCAAGTTAATACTTGGTGGGTGTTCCGTTAGATAGTTGGAAGTACATTTTCCCCAGTAAGATTACCACCTCACAAACACTACATAAAATAGATAATAGATAGATAAATCTTTCAAATTAAGCACAACTCATACTTACAGAACTTCATATTTTATCCCCAGAGATGACTGGACCGATTGTGGAGATGACGAGGAGAAACCAGGAACAGCAACCGATTCCTTTCGTCACCATATCAACACATGAAAAGGTATAGATTAGTCTCAAATATTTACATTTTCTCTATAATTATCAGAAATCTTTTCAAACCTATTCAGATTATTATAACATGATTAACATGATTAAGTTTGTATTTTTATTTCTATACAAAAATACTAGTTGTACTGAAATACTTAAATTGTTCCCTTGCTATAGTTTTCTGTTTAAAAGCACTGTTAAATGTACAGTAGTGCCCAGAAGTATTAGGACAACATATGACATGTATTATAGTTCTCCCTGTGCACAAAACAGATTATTTTCATAATTAGTTTTAGCCTATCTGACAAAAGTGAGAATGTTGACCAAAGGTCCTTCCACGGTTGTAAAAATAGAAATAAATACAATGGTCACCATTGGCCTCTGATGGATGGATCTGACTGAGGAGTTGTGCTAATTAACTAAAAAACTGGCAGTGTGACAATTCTATTCAGCCTTTGGAGCCATGGCCTGGGTCATCTCCAGACCAAAACCCAATAGAAACCTGTTAATTAATGGTGAAGAAGTCCGGAAGCAGTCAAGAAACCGTCGTCTGTACGTCTGATATTCAGGAAGTGATCGAGCAAGGGATAGATTAAGCAAGTGACACCCAAGTACTGCAGACATCTTTTTGACTCTATGCCCAGTCGGATCTAACAGGTTTTCAAGAATAAAGGACTTCATACTAAGTAATAATTTGTGTATAGCAAGTTCATTTTGTATAATAACAAATTATTCTTATTATCCTGATTGTCGTTATTTAAAAAATGTAAAATATCATTAAAACCTTGAATTTCACTTCCACTTCAATACTGTTGCCCACTACTTTAGCAAATTCTATATCATACATGACACAGTTTGATAGTACATGGAATAGCAAAATATGTTGATTTTTATGATTCAGCCACACACAAACAAATGTTGCATTATTAGTGTGGGACACCATAATATAATGTAATACTTCATATTGTTTGTTTGTGTATTCTGGCCTTAGTTCACCATTGGATGAGTCACCATTTAATATTATCATTAATGTTGCACTACACTTTGTACTAACACAGATTGCTAATGCTGTGTGTCGGCAATGATGAGTTCAATTCAGATGAAAGTAGTTCAAGGTGTGGCTCTGCGGTGCATGCCTAGACAGCATTACAGTAAATGGCAATTTTTCAAATCTAAAGGCATGTCCCAAGCATGTGATGCATTTAGCTAGTGTGTCATTTATAAAAGAGGCAGCATTGTGGCGTAGCAGGTAGAGTTACTATCTCGCAGCTTCTAGGCGTTCCAGTTTGATTCAGTCAGTAGGACTTTTGGCTGGGCTTAATTGCCCCTGTGTGTCCAAGTGTGTGGCTGGTGTCTTGCAGGGTGTGTTCCTGCCTCACAGCAACTGCTGGCTGTTAGGATACACTCCAGATTAATTAAATATTATGGGACAATTAAACATTTATTAGCAGCACCCTGTTATACTCCATCTATTAGTAAGGTTGTGTGTAAATGGTTTTATTTTGGCTAAACCAAGCTAAAAGTTTCTGCCAAATTTACAAGTTCCAGTAAGAAACTTTCATTTCATTTTTTCATTCTTTATTCATTTATAAATGCCAGTAACCCATAAATTCAAGTGTGTTCATGGCAGAGCTTGTTTTTATTTAGTTATACTTATGGAACTCCATGGTCAAAGCCCTGAAAGTGCATTGTGCAGTAAATATTTCAGTACTCCAGCTCAACCCCTGCAGCGCGTCAGCTTTGCAGTGCCATTGCTTCTTTGGCATTCCCTCAATTTCAGTCATGACTGTTGCTGGGAGGTTTTTTGACAGGCTTTTCTGCGTTTCTTACTAGTGATGTGGAGACCTGCTGGAGACAATAAGTCAGACGGGTTGATTCCGAGTAAGCATTTATTGCCCTACCGTTTTGTAGGGGGTTCCTCTTCCAAGGTAGTTCTTTGCCTAAAGAGGGCTGCCCAGACACTCTCATAGCTGTCACCTGTGTGCAAAGCTCATGCTTGCAACTAGCAGCTTCTTCAGTCTGTCACATTTACTTCATTGCCACAGGTCTTTACACACCCTTTTAAAGCTTCACTCGACACACCTTGCAAAGTGGTGAAATACTTAATATCATGCACCCACCACACAGTCTCTGAGGGCCTCCAAAACCTGATGCACCTGAATATTAAAATTGCATAATTGAGTCTCTTATCTGTAAATTTACACACTCAGGTGATCTTGTACGATACAAATGTACTGCCTTTGTTATGCTAGGAATTGATGCAAATGCATTTGTCTGATTACTTTATTTGCACGCATGTGTTTTAGCTGGGTGAGGTGGTATATGAGGAAAGAGTGTATCCAGCAGGTAAATGGGCCTGTATCACTGTGGGAGAAAAGCTATATGAGCAGAGCATCTCCATGGGCTTCATGAAACTTATGCGCTTCATCTGCAAGGAAAACTCAGCTGGTATTTAACATAATTTAACACAAATCACATAACAATAACAATGTTGTATGGTTTCAAACGTAACAGTTCCTGTTTAATGATTTCTCCAGGTGGTTACTTGGGCATGACCGTCCCGGTAGTTAATGGAATAACGATGCTGGAGGATGGAGGAGGCTTCGAAAGTGAAGTCCTGACAGCTTACTACTTGCCTGAGGAGTTCCAGGAAAACCCTCCGCAGCCTGCTGACCCAGACATCACCATCATCCACAGGGACTCAGTGCGAGTAATCACTCGGTAAGAGGCTTCCCTGCATTTTTATGCTTGTGAAGCTTTTGAGCAATAAATATATATTCTTATATGTGTGGGAATAATAAGATGGTGTGGCTAAAATTGTTAGTGTCTTAAATTAATTAAAATTGGGAGACATTTCAAGACTATACACAAAAGAAAATGGCTTGAGCTTTTACTTAATTTCATGAAGTAAGGTAACGTAGAAATTTTATCTTAATTTTACATAATTACATTTATGACAAGGTTGTATTAAGAATTAAAGGCAATTCAAATGATTCACTTTTCTTCAGTGGAAAGTGTATGGTGAAGGCATGAATGTGCTTCCATTAGGGTTTTCTATGGCACCACCACGGAGGAGACAATCTCACGGCAAATCAGCCTGCTGTGGGAGCTGCTGGGAGCCTCTGATGACATTCACCAAGACCAATACATGGTGGCTGTTTACGAGAACCCTGGGGTGCCGTCCCGTCGAAATGAGATCTGGTTCATCTGCAGGAACCCCTAAGCGATCTACTCCCCCAACACACACACACATGCACACTGTACACATACACACAGAGCCATTGTTACAGCACCTCCAGTTTGACACCAGAGAGAGACCGGGAAAGTGGGCTGAATAAAATAAGACAGGACTAATTACTACTAAGAGTATTAACTTTTATTTCAGTGAATATTTGCAGGTCATATACTAAAAACATATTTTTGTAAAGGATGATTTTGTGCCCGTAATGCATAAATGGTACATTATTTTGTCAAAAATGTTAAGTCACATAAAGAGTATATAAGAGGAATCAGAGTAGACACTCGGGTAGCATTTTTTTTTTACAACATGTATTAAATCTTTTTCAAACTCTAAGGCCCTCATAATTCTCGATTTATAATGCTTCAGGAACTAAAGATTTACCACTAGGGGGCATTTTAACCCAACCTTTTGTACAGAGCCCCACTTAAATTGTGGACTATAAGTTGCTCTTTTCTTTCCCTTGTCTACTTTGTTTCCTTTCAGGTCACATTTCAAAAGTTACTGTACCCTTTTCCCCACTTTTGTACAGTCCGATGTCTTCAGTAGATTATGTAGAATACCCGAAAAAGTGAAATGCAGAATGTACAACGGATTTCACTGTGGATTAGAAAATAGTACTCACTTTGCACTTTGCACTACACCAATAACACACTCAACCTTAAACTATTCCATCAGCAAGACAGTCATTTTTGTTTTAGAGAAGTGCTAGTTGTTAAATGAATACTCTGACAAATTGTATATCTGTTAATGCATTATCCAAATGTACAATAGACCAAAGGTTTATGCAGCATGACAAATCAGAGATGTTTCACATTACGGATTTTTACTGTGACTGTAGTGTTTCACATTACGGATTTTACTGTTACTGTTTTTAAATGTACTGGTCACTGTGCTTTGACTTGTAATCAATTATTGTCAGATAAAGTTGATTTATTTTATTTTTTTGTACAAACACAGAAGCCTGGACAAGTATGAATCAGAACATATATTTATTTTTCCTCATATATGTCTATTTGTTTTAAATAAAAAGAATAAAAAAAGAAGAAGAAAAGTTTAAACACACCCTATACATACCCCATATGCTGACTAATCAGCTAAAATACAGGTAGTCTGTTAATCACTGACCAAGACCATTAAGATGTAGATACTCTCTGTATGTCAAAAAACTTGAATAAAAGAATTATAGATTTTCACCAACCATCACATATTCGATGAGTTAATCTT
This sequence comes from Dinotopterus cunningtoni, assembly GCA_028565755.1. Taxonomy (NCBI): domain Eukaryota; kingdom Metazoa; phylum Chordata; class Actinopteri; order Siluriformes; family Clariidae; genus Dinotopterus; species Dinotopterus cunningtoni. The sequence goes on from JAOTRS010000004.1 coordinate 16,129,465, forward strand.
TCCTCACTTTGGTTGTATTTGTTTCATGTTAACATACACTTTCAACACTGATTGTAATAGAGTTTAACAATCAAATGTACTGAAAGAAGAGAATAATGCAGCAGATATCAATGTTATATGCTAGCCATTGTTTGTCAAACTGTGCTGATGTAGATTTCATGTACTGTGGACCTTAAACTGTGAATGTTTTGAAGATTAGTTTTTGTGTATGATTTATTTTGAAGAATAAAAAATAGCTTTGTCTGATGTTAGTCATCTAGTATTTATTGTGAGAAAGTTTTGGGCCAATATGGCCAGAAAAAGTGTACTGTACATGTATAAGCATTTTCAGGGTTGTAACACTCATTTTACTCAAACATTTATTCAATTGAAATGAATGTGGAATTTAGTGCGTTAAAATTGGAACTAGTTTGGAGTTTAGGCCTTAGTCAAACTGCCAGCACAAATCTGATTTTTGGCATGTTCTGAGTGTAATCAGATTTCTTTCGTGTAGTCTGAACAGTAAAAGAAGACACTAAATCTGATTATTCAAATCGGATTCCTGAAAATGTGTGTATAAAACGCTCCTCGCTATTTCCTTCTTCTTTCCCCTCCCTTTTCTCTCTCTCTTCCTCCTCCTCCTCTTTCACATTCTATTCTTTCTTTCCCCTACTGCCTTATATTTCTCCTCCTCCTTCCTTACACTTTCCCATTCTCTTCTTCCTCATTTATAATGTTCTTTACCACTTTCTAAACTCATGGTGATAAATCACACAGGTTAGCAGTACACAGCATCCAAAGTGAGAGATGGTGTGTTATTGTAATTATTATTTAGATTTTACAAATTACAGTATTTCGAAGGTCCTTAAAGATGTGCAACATTTATGGACAGTCAGCTTTTTTAGTAATGGTCTATTAATTGTCTTTCCTATTTACATGCATATTTATTTATGTACTGTATATGATCCTGTATCATATGCACACATCATGTGGCCTGGGATTAACAGGTAAGGTGTTCATTTAAAAATTATAATTAAAAATATATAATTATTAAATTCTAATAATTAAATTCATAAATCTTATATTGATCCAAACTATGTTGTTTAGGTCATAGTATGAGTTTGCATATAAAGCCAGATGTTATGTCCATAGTTTATCAGTACTTTTTTGTTATGATAAGCTGTAACAATTCCTGCTATAATGTAATTCTGCATATATTTATTTATTTTATAACTAAACATTTATCTGACCTGGGATTTCGCTTTTGCTAAAGTCCAATCTTTATGCTCCCTAGCAACTTGAATCCTTATTTTCTGATTAGAAAACCACTTGTGAGACTAGTGTCCTGAGTTCTCATCACAGTGTGTGCATACTCTAACTTTCAGTAATAAACATAGCTCTGATTTCTACCATCTGTTTTTAGTATTCAACTTCAATGATCAATCACCAGACAGAATGTGTGTGTGTCTGTATAAAGGTTAACGAGTAGGCCTTACATCACTGCAAAGTCAGTAAAACATTAAGCAGTGTGAGTTTAAAAAAAAATATATATATATATATATTTTATCACAGTACACATAAGTGATTTAAAAAGGCCAAATGTGTAGTAACCACTGTTGTACAAGTGTATATTTATGTAAATGTGGAAATTACTTTCACTTGAAATGTACTTTTAAACAAATGTTTTGTATCTGCAAATGTTTATTAATCCAGTAATGCACGCGCTCGTTCCCCTGTGGTACGACAGCGCCATCTTGTGGTACTGACCGCCATTTTGTGTAACTAGGCTATTTGAGCTTCAGCTATTAGCAAGGTAGTGTTTATTTGTTCACACAGATAAACACTACCTGGCTAATAGCTGAAGGTTTATTTGTTCACACAGAAATGACTCAAAATGCAAGAGAAAGGTAAACTATTTAGACATTCTGACCAGATGTTACCATTTAAAGCCAACAAGCTGTCATGAGTGTTATCAGAAGATAATCAAATCCAACTCACACACACACACACAGACATTTGCTGTAGGGTGTAGTGGATTATCAGATACACTCTATTATCAACTCAAGTAAAGTACAGTAACAAAGTAAATGTACTTTGTTCATTTCCACCAATACCTACAACAACCCTTTAAATATGGAGAAAGATTCGATATGGGAAGTAGTGCTCCTGGTGGCCTCGCACCTCCGCGTTTGAGGGCTCAATTCCTGCATCTGGTCTGTGTTCGTGGAACTTGATTATTCTCCCCATACTTGGAGGATTTCCTCCAGCTATTCCACAGTTCAAAGACATGCAGATTAGTTGTTGTGTTTGTGCCCTGCGTGTGTGTGTGTGTGTGTGTGTGTGTGTGCCCTGCGATGGATTGGCACCCTGTCTTGAGTGTAGACTCGTGCCCAAAGTCTCCTGGGATAGGCTCCAGGCCCCGCGACCCTTTACAGGATTAGCAGAACAGAAGATGAAAGAATGAAAAAGCAATGCTTCTTCTGGACTGAGTGTAACACTGCGCATGACAAAGGATTGTGTGTGGTCAACAAATTGTGGATGTGGTAGGTCCAGAACCCAAGGACACTGAAGCAGTAAGTGCAAAAGATCATGAATCTGTGGCCTCATGAGTTCAGAGTGATCCTATTTCAGAGTGATGGGTGCGTCAGGGTAAGAAGTGACGCATATGAACTGTTCCTTTAGATGGTCAGGCTCTGCAATGTTATGTGGCAATAAAATGAAGTCAGCTCATGACAGGAATGTACTGAATGACCAGGTTATCACATCAGTGAAGTTTTTACTTTCCTTATGGCACAGGCAAATTCAAGGACTCAAACAGTATTTTCACATATCAATTGGCAACCACATTGTGTGCTTTACTCAAAGCTAAATGTGCACTCACTCATTTTTTGTACCACTTATCCTGTACAGTGCTGCAGTAGGCCTGGAGCTTATCCCACAGACCCCAAGGATGGTGTACACCCTAGACAGGGTGCCAGTCTGTCACAGGGCACACAAGCACGCACACACACACACACACACACACACACACACACACACACATACACACACACATCCTCACTTTGGAATTTGGAAACGCTAATTGGCCTACTCCCCATGTCTTTGAACTGTGGGAGGAAACCAGAACCCCACCAAGGTGAACATGCAAACTCCACCCACACAGACCTAAAGGCATAACTCGAACCCTCAACCCTGGAAGTGCGAGGCCACAGTGCTTCAATCAACTCAACAACCGGGTTGGACCAGTTATTTTTTTTATTTGGTGAGCCACTGCTGCAGATTGAACAATAAAAACTGATCCATGAAGTTTAAACACTATTAAGATTGAGATCAAAGAGATGCAAAAACAGAATGCCTTTGAAGAAAGCGTGGTAGAATTCCGAAAAGAAAAAAATCACTGTTACCTAGCAAGGCATGAAAATGTCAAAAGTGGAAAACATGCATTTGTTTGGAAGACCTGAACAAACAAATATCCCTTGAAGTTTACATCATGTTCTGTCCCTCTGAAAACCATGCACACAGCATATCAGGTGCAGCCTTGACATGAATGTGCCCTGTGGGGGGAAAAAACTAATTGATTTTTGTTTTCTTTATCCTGGTTTAAAATATTTTTAGCTGCAGAAATAATTGGACAGTTATACAAAATTCTTTTTTCCAGCCAGGGTTAATAAAATGCGGAGGTATCATGGCTGATTGGGTGTAATGCTTTTTTTTTTTTTTTTTAAGAATGAGTGATGACGACAAGTTTTTGGTTATTGTGATGTTTGGTTTGATGTTATATAATTTTCAGACTGACAGTGTCGAATTCAGAGCACATTCGGCAATAATCGGCCGTTATATATATGTTGTGTATTACATGTTTGCAGTTCATGGAATAGTATGTGTTAAGCTTACTTAAATAATTTTGTTGTTGTATTTGTTTACATTTTGTTTAACTAATATTTATCAGATGTAGTGATTTGACTATTATTTATCAGAAATAGTGATGTACCTTTTTTTGCGGTTTTTAATTTAAGGTTATCGACCACTTAGTTAAATCCACTTTGAACGGTTGTTGTGTAACCTGCTAAGCTATTAAAGACAAGAATTAAAAAGTGATTCCAGAGTTGATCCTTGAGTCCCTAGTAGGTGGCTAATAGATTTTTTTGAGCTTGAAGCAGAAGTTGATGTTCAAATTCCCAGATAACTCGACACTACATTCTGAATAACTTGTTACAAAGGCAGCTGGAACTGGGTGGGATATGTTAGACAGCAAGTGAATATTTTTTTCCTGAAGTTGATGTATTGGAAGCAGAAAAAAATGGTCAAGCATAGGGATAAGAGTGACTTTGACAAGGGACAGATAGTGATGGCTAGAGGAATGGGTCAGAGCAACTCCAAAACTGCACCTCTCGTGGGATATTTCTGGTCTGCAGTGGTTAGGACTTACCAAAAGTAATCCTACATATGGTTGATTGGGCGTATAGGGGTAGCTCAGTGGTTAAGGTGTTTCCCTGCTGATCCAAGGGTCCCAGGTTCAAACCCCAAAACCAACAAGCTACCATTGTTGGGCTCTTGAGCAAGGCCCTTAACTGCTCATATGTGTAATGAGATGAATTGAATTCCCTCTGGATATGGCTATAAATGTAAATAAATGTATGTAAATGTGTATACGTGCAATGCGAGCATGAAATAAATAGACACATTGGAATGGGAAGAGCATCAAAAAATAACCAAGCGTCACCAGTATGGTTGTTGTCGCTGCTGTTAAAAAAAATTAACCCCAGCTTGACTGTATTTGATTTGCAGATTAGTAAGGGGCCGTTCATGAACGATTTGTTCTTTTTGAACGAGTCTTTAACGTGACTTAGTAGAACGAGTAGTCTCAAAAAGTGATTCGTTCATTTTTCCACTGAGCGCACATGCGCAAAGCATCACAATACCTCCGTAGGTTATGTACAGGAAAGAGAAATGAGCGGTTCATCTCATGAGTCTTTTAGTCTGAGTCGTTCGCTCTTTTGTCACGTCCCCTGGACGCTATGTAGCGCAATAGATTTAAAATAACGAACGACTCGGACTAGAAGATATGAGAGGTGAGCTGCTCATTCTGTCTACCATAATATGGCCTCAGCTGCATTGTAATATTTTCATTACTGAAAAAAAAATTGTGTATATAGATATGTTGGGGGTATTTTTGTTGGAAATGTAACATTTCATTTTATTTCTGATCAAAAGAACGAAATTTACGGAAGCTCATTGCATTCACAAAAGAAATTATATAATGAGATCCTGATCTCATAATTATGAGTTAGTAACTCATAATTATGACTTAGTATCT
>JAOTRS010000004.1:16134860-16146586 GCA_028565755.1 Dinotopterus cunningtoni
TAATTATGAGATAGTAAGTCATAATTATGAGATAATTATCTCATAATTATGAGATATTAAGTCATAATTATGAGATACTAAGTCATAATTATGAGTTAGTAAGTCATAATTATGAGATCAGGATTCCATAATTATGAGATATTAAGTCATAATTATGACATTTCCTGAGATTTTTTTTTCTTTTGTGAATGCAATGCGCTTCCGTACGAAATGAACTAAATGACTCACAAAAGATTCGTTCATTCGTTTGATGAACGAGATTCAAAGAACTTAAATGACCCAAACTTCCCATCACTGTAAAGGTAATTCACATGTCTGAAACTCGCGATTACGTGGGGGGCATTTCAGTGCTGAACACCGGTTGCACTTGGTTCCGCCTCCAACCCTTCTTCACCACCCTGAGACTAAATCCCAAATGACTTCTCTCTCTCCCTTGGATAAGTGCACTACTCTGGAGTGGGGCACGCGCACTACGTAGTGCACCTATTCTCGGGATTACTACAACGCCGGAAGTCTCGCTCCAAACTGGGCCGGTTTGTGGGCGGGGCTTGATCACGTAAAGGCGGGGCTTTTCGGCGAGACTAAAGCGGTGGGAGCCATCGCGACTAACTCTACTCGATCACAAAGTGGAGTAGTAATATTTCTATTGTTATTATGAATAGTGATCGTTTAGTAATTTATTTATTTGGTGACTTGACGTTTGTTTTTTTTATACGGAACACAAAAATCTAATACGCAGACTTCCTGTGAAACCCGGCGCAGCTGGAGGAAGGAGAGCAGGAGCGGTGAAAAGGACCTCCAGGAAAGAAAGTTGTGCGTAATGAAAGCAGCATGGAGCGCCTGGCGCAGTCACATCCCCCCTGCGGATCTCTAGTCACTCTGGACTAAACCAGTTCTTTCTAACTCGCTTCAAGTCACGCAGTTTGAACAATAAAAAGAATAAAAAGAAAAAACAAGACGACTGGGCGAGTGGATTAATTCATCCGGACTGATAAGTTGGTGGAAGGTTTGCTGCTGCTGCTGCTGCTGTTGTTGTTGTTCCGGATCAAGGTGAAACATGAGTTGGTGGATGAAGGAGAAAGCTCACTGGCTGTGTGAAAGCCGGACACACACCACTGCTGCTGTGTACACAATCATCACTCTGCTCTGGCAAGGTAAGAACATGACATAGTATAACATCTAGGTTGGTGCAAATTCACTTCATTTGCTTGCAACTGTTCATGGGATTAGTTTTATATCGACTTTGTTGCTTAAATCTGTAACACTGCAGCCTGTTTATGAATTAGAGATTAGCTCTAAACGACCCCTGATGGCGCGCGCGCACACACTCACAAGTTTGCTTGTTGTTGCAGTTTACGCAAGTCCTGGTTTTGTCCCATATGCATTCATTATTCAGCATGCTTTTCTTTCCCTTTTATGCACTCAAAGGCCCTCTTCTTGACTACAGGCTTGTACAGGGTTCATTTAACACTTTTTAGTATGAAGAAATATCACTCAGAGTGAAGGTGGTGTAGTTATGTCTATTGTGTGTGATTCCATGTCTTGGGTAATTATGCATGGTTTCCATAATGAGCAGGCGGGTGGTGAACCCTTACAGACTTGTGATGCATACACAATGGAGTGGGTTCAAGTTACCAGTGCGCTCTTGTGATCTGCCAAATGGTCGTCCAAGAAACAAAAGGGTGATTGCATTAAAGGTAGTACGGCAACTGCTGAGCATTGCATGCATTTGCATACTTGCATATGATGGAAGTGCATAACAAGACTGCATCGCTGTATACCTTTTTTTTTTTTGCACACTCTCCATGTAGTCAAATTCCTAAACCTGAACTAGAGACGACTTTGCAGGCTTTTATCCTAACCAGGATTTTAAATGTTGACATTGCAAATTCAACAGGCTCTTTCATGACTTTCGCAAGCAAATGGACTCGGCCTAGGATTTCTGCCAGATTCCACACTACTCAGAGTGTCCTTTGCATGAAACCAAGATGCCCCTGATTTTGTGTATTACTTTATCCCCCATCTCTGTAGATCCATTTTTTTTAAGGACAGTAGGCGTGAAAACTGAGTGTGCCCTTTATATGAGTGCTGAATACTGAATGCTCTGCCTGAGTAATACATCCCAGGGGACCCAGGTAAGGTAGAGCAGGGAGGGGAAGGATGACTGTGTGTGTGTGGGGGGTGGATAAGAGGACGCTGTGTTGTGTATGGATGGAGTATTCCTTCAGGGCACGCTGAGGAAGTAGTGTAACATTTGCATGGATGCCTGTAAGATAAAAGCACATAGGGCAGTGGCACTTCACAGGTACTTGAAGGCCCTGGTTGATGTTTACGAACAGCAGGGGGGCCGTCACACCGCTTTGTTGTGCTAATTCCAGCAAGTCTGGGGAAGCCGATTCCTCACAATGGTCGAGTAAAGGTGCGAAGTGTCGAGGACAGACATTAGTATAGTACTTTGGATACAATACCTGTCTGATCTGCATTTATATATATATATTTTCCTCCTATTTATTGTGTATCACCTCTTATGTGATCAGTGTTATTTCTTATTATTAATTCAAAATGATTAAAAAATTTTTTTCACCAGTTAACCACACAATTAGCTACTTTTTGACTTAAGTCTCTGCAGTGCTAAAATGTGGAAAGGTTAAAACAGAAAGGTGAAGTCACTGGTGTGAGCGATCTTTAATTATCTGTTAGTAGTAAACTAGATTGACTGAGGATTTCTTAATTTTGATTGAATTTGTCACCCCACTAAGTCAACGTGTCATCAGTGTATACCCCCAATCCAAAAAAATATTGAGTCCTTGAAAAGCCCATATCTTTAAAAGCAGTCTGCGAGTTTTCTCAAGGAATACTTTTGATTTTGTTGTTTGGAGGCTTTTAGTGGTGGTTATATGTAAAAGTCGTCCTCTGTTACAGCAGCAGCTCGTAGAACTTGAACTTCACATGAACACTGTTTTAGATGATTGTTTTTCAGTAACAGAAACAATATAATTTGTAATACATTACGTCTGCTTATCTTGTTAAAATGTTACGAATAGATTTTAAACAGAGTAACTAAACTCAAGTTTTTTTTTTTAATGTGAAGGAGTTAAAATCACTCAGGAGTCTGGGTGGGGAAAGAAAAATGTGCCCCAATTTATGATTTTATCTTAAAAAACTGCTGAAAGTTGGAACGCTTCAACTCGAGATAACGATCCCAAACACGAGACAAAATAAACTGGAAAAAAACAAGCATGAAAAAGATGTTCAAGGCAGTATAAGGGCAAGACACTTCATCCACTGTCCAGAGTTTTTACAACTTTTTTTTTTTTTTTTGGCCACAAGCTTCATAATATAATGTTGCATCAGTTTCCAAAAAAATAAATGGAAAAAAAGTGCAGTCCATAAAATAATCTTGTTGGCTTGGTGGTTAGCACTGTGGTCATGTGCTTCCAGGGTCGAGGGTTTGATTCCCACCTTGGGTTTGTGTGTGTGGTATTTGCATGTTCTCCCCGTGCTTGGTGGGTTTCCTCCGGGTACTCCGTTTTCCTCCCACAGTCCAAAGACATGTAGATTAGGTGCACCACTTCATGCACAAACTTTCCTGTAAAAGGGTTCCAGGCTTCCTGCTCATTTTATACAGAGTCGCAGCAAGTCTGGAGGACCATTGATGGACCACTACCTTTGGCGGTCCATCAATAATCTTCTGTGTTTGTTGATGAACCGCTGAAGGTCTGTGGTCGGCCTGTGCAGTATCAGTCGACACTTGATAGTTCTTGTGTTGATTTATCATTTAGGAACATTACATACCAGATTCTAACAAATGCTGTAGTATTCATGATGGTGCAGTAGGTAGTGTTGCTTTCTTATAGCTCCAGGTTATGATCCTGAGTGTAGTTATATTTCTACCCGATTTCCTCACGTCTGCTTGAGTTTCCTCAGATGTCTCCAGTTTTCTCCAAGTTGGCAGATTGGATGTATGTTTGTGTTCGATGCCCTATGAGGGACAGATGTACAATTTAGTGCAGTTCCTGCGATATCCTGCAGATCCACTGCCAGGGTAAGATGCTGTGTTCTCCAGCACAGTAGTTTTGATGAGAAACCTCCCCTTCTTTACTTCTAAAAGTTTTGATGTTTTACAGTCGGTTAACATGCAGACTTGTTGATGTAAAGGCACACAAGCTTTTGCGCACTCAGCTGTAGACAGGTCAGCACGTTTAAGAAGATGGATTATGCTCTCACCTGTCAGTGCCTGATTATATTTCGAACAGTGATGCACTGAGAGAGGGGGGGGGGCATGTATGTCGGTTAATGGTTGGTTGTGCTGATTGAGGAAACAGCTGTTTGTGTGTGTGTGTTGTACAATGGACTGGGGTCCCATTTATACTATATTCTTTCCATCCTCGAGCCCAGTCTTGCCAGGATGGTCTTCAGGGTGATGATCAGGATAAAGCACTTACGCACTTACCTAAGATAAAGGAGTGAATAAATGTAGTTCTCTAGGCTGATATTATTATTAGAAGTAAGGAAAGATTTGGCTACAGATTAAAATTGATGATTAATGCATTTTCTTTAAGTAGTCTGATGATCAAGATGTAAGGCAAATTGCGAAAAAAAAGTTGTAGCTGTGTGTCTGAAAGTTAACCGAAGTTGTAAAGACTCTCTTAGAAGCACATGTATTTTTAGGTTTCATTAGTTCTTAGCCTTGACACAAAGTTTTTGGACAAGTTAACTCATTGCCATTTGGTGGTTGGAAGCCAAGTTAATTCAAGTTTAATTCAAGAAGACAAGCCAGATCTTGATTCACAATCTCGGTAGATATTTGTTTACATATTTATGTTGGATATTGGATTGGATGTGATGTTCAAATATTCACACACTGATGTTAGGACATGAAATGAAACCTGAAAGTTTGGCTAAAATCCAGTATGATGAAAAAAAAACGATCATCATATCATAAAACGCTGTTGACTTTATTTGAATGATCTAATAACTGCTAAGATTATGATAACGGTTGGATTATTAGTTTGTGAATAAATGTATTTAGTGTTGTAAAAAAAAAAAAAAGGGGTGGGCTTCCTTCTGCTTTTCCACTTTCCTCTTATCTTTTAAGAACATGCTGGTATGTAAATTGACTATGCGAAATTTCCCCTAGGTGTGTGTGTGTGTGTGTGTGTGTCCCTGATGGCCCGTTATGGATGTGTTCTCACTTCTCAGTCTAGGCTGCATGTACGTTCCTGATCCTCCTTGATCTTGAGCAGGATAAAGAATAAAAACTCGTGGCTCTTCCTATTTCTGATGAAATGGCATCACCTTAGTCTTTACAAACACTACAGGCTTCATGTCACATCATGTCTCAGTTATTATTAATAAAGCCTGATTTTGGCTCGGGATGATATAGAAGTGGACAGAAGCAGTTGACATGCTGAGCCGTTTGATCATGAGCTTATCGAAATGCTACAATGACCACCATGGCGGTGCTTTAAAACACACTTTTAAGTGAGTCTCCTCCAGCGATGGTGATGACATACATGGGCTGAGGTGCCTTCATCACAGTCATAACCTTTTTTGTTAGTACTTCTGACCCTTAAATGGAGACTTATTAAGCCCTACTGCTTTGACTGTTTAGCTTGCTGTAACAGATTCTGGTGTTGAATATGTCATCAGAGTGATGATATTTGCTCCTGCAACAGGTAAACCTGCTCACATTTCTATTTTAATATAGTGAAGATGCTTTAGTATTTTGACATTCATGGCCATGGATGAATATTAAAGCTGTGGTTACTTTAGTTTATAGAGTTACACTCCTTTTACAGGGCCCTGTGCCAGATGACTAAAGCTTTATTAAGGGAAACATTAGCAACTTGTCATCCTCTGCTAGATGTCCATTTTGGTTTTGGGCAGACACCAGTAAAGAGGCTTAGCCAATGTCTGTTCTTGCCGGAGTGGAGCTATATGTACAGAGCGTCTAGCCTATAATTTCCTTCAACAGATGGTTAGTTCTTCTTTTAGATGGCTAGTTCATCGTGATGATGCTCCAGCATGACTGTAGATGGTCCAAGAACTGAACCAGGAGGCACACCAAAGTCATACTGGGAGACAAATTAATTGGAAAAAAAAAAAACACTAACAAAATCCTAGATTATAACATCTTAAAAATTTCAGCAAAGTCCAACAGCAAAGTTTGACTTTTTGTATATGGAACTTTGAATCAGATTTGAGTCTGTTGATTTTTGTTGTAAGGAGTTTTTATTTGATTCCATTAAATCAGTGTCTGATGTTCATTGTCTAAATTTGTTTCAAGCAGCTATATTGCTTACTTTCTTTTTTTTTTTTTTTACAAAGTATTATAAGCTACTAAATTATTTACAGAACATTTGAAGTGTTGTGTAACATGTGTTCTTGAATATTAATATTATGCCTCGTAATGAGCGGTAATCTATATTTCTTTCTTTTTTTTATCTCCTGCTCCACACTTCTGTCCAGTAGGTGACAGTAAAGCAACCACTGCCATAAACAAAAAAACAAGAAATTTGGAAAACAAGAGTATTTGCACATACACATGTTGTATAGACTCAATAGGACATACCCAGGTTATCACCTTGGTGCAGATGTTCGAGCAGCACTGCCATATTGTATGCAGCTACATTAACTGCATGCGAAGCCATGGCTAATGCATCATTTTCCTACGCTTTTGCCTACATTTTTGAGGCATTTAAACAGCAGGTTCTGGTGTGTGAAAAGCATCATGTTTCACAAGTGAGTGAAACATTAGTAAAGTTTGGACATCTTTAAACAGCTGTTCTTTGTTGAATGGTAGAGCAATGTGATGGAAAAAAAATAGTCCTTTTTGTAGTTTTCATCTTTTTTTTATTTTTTTTTATTGCTAGCTTTCATGTTCATTCTCTTTGAATAATCAATTTGTTACTCACTCCATGTGATATTATTTGTAGCCTAAAGATCATAACCACATCGCCGATTAAAAGATCAGTTGAAAGTGCTGTGATACCATTACATGATGTGGATCTATAATATTGTGCTTACCTGCACTAAACACATGTATCTTTGAGTGATGATTTCATGCTGTAGTGGGATTAGCCCATCTGTGGCAATCTAACAAATCATAGATGAGACTGAATTATTGTAACCCATCATAACTCAGAAAGTGGGATTATTTGAAAAAATTTTGTTTTTATACCTTGCTGCATCTATTAATAATATATCTAGACAAGTGCTGTCAGTTTTACTTTGGAACATTTAAATACTTTTACCTAAAACATGTCTCACACTACTGATCAGGCACAACCTCTGGTGATCCTTCAGTTCGTTGTTATTGGTGTTGGATGGCTTTTCTGCAAGCGCTGTGGTATTTTTAAATGATTTAATCAATTTTAGGTTAATTAACAGTTGTGAAAAAGTTTACTTTAAAAATGTTGAGTTTTTGAATCGATTCCTACAAAAGAAAAGATTGAACGACATAATCGATTTAATCACACGGCTCTATTCTGTAGTGGACGATCAGTGCAGTGTTTTGTAGGTAAACAAGCTCTTGTTTAAGAAGCTACTTTGCTTTCCACGTTCCAGATGTGTTCATAAAGTCGCATTGATATTTATATCGGCTGCTTGGCGAGACCAACGAAGGCATTTATTTGGCTTGTTCTGCCTTTGATTAAACTGCTCTCGACTTTTTGTGAGCATGTGTGTGTATGCAGGCATTGTACTTATTGAATGGGGAACATTTTTAAAGGCATCGTGTTTGCAGTTGCACCATGCGGTGCTCCAGTCCTGTTAAATGACCACATGTTCTTTAGCTATTATATGACCCTGTAGAGCAATCAGACCTAATAGGTCCTACTTACTGGTACAGATCCAACAAAGGTTTTAAGTCTTGCAGGAAAAGAATGCAGACCAACTTAATAGGCGGAATTACTTTTTATTGTGAAGATTTTAATGAACATTTCCTCTCATTCTTAACAAATCCCAACCAGGGAGGCTGTAGGTCAACCTGTGTATCCTCCATGATACAAGAAACCAGCTAGCGGTATCTTTTTCCACCACATGCTGATGCTGCATCACAAAGCAGCATAACGCACTTGAAGGATGGCAGTAGCATCACCAGGATTAGGATAAGAACTTGTTAAGAACGTGTTCTGATGATGGGGCGAATGCGTTTAGGAATCTATAGAGCTCTTGCAATCACATAATCCAGAATCAACACTCACCATTTGGCCTGGCAATAACGCCTGAACAGATAATATTGAAAAATTGAAGAAATCAATATTTTTAAAAAATTACATATATGCTATGTTTACTTCATACAGGTCTCTACTCAGGCAAGATTAAATGTTACACTGGTTGGATATAGTTTACATGCTCTTATTAAATATTAATTTCTCACATATTTATCTTTCTGTGCTGTCTGGCATGTGACTGAGCTGTCTGTGCCTGTACAGATCAATGTATTTAGCAATATAGCTTATGTAATAAATTTTTGAAAAAATTTATTAGAAAAAATTCATTTAAGCTTTGAAGAAACCGAAGAATCTGAATACCATGATGTCACCGCGGTGTCCGGCGGCTCTCTGCGGACTATTCAAGATTATAATAAAATACAATAAAGTCTGACTCTTTGAAAGCATAATATTTTAAAGCAAAATATGAAGAAACTTAGTGGTGGCTCTACACTTTTGCACAATATTCTATATTGGATATTTAGCGTGTTAAATGTATTGAACTTCTTTTATTCTCATGATGACGCTACTATGATGATGGTGTTACCATTTCATGATGATGTGATAAAACGGTCACTACACAAGCACCAGTGCTCACCAACAGGCGCTCATGTTTTACCATTGATTCACTTCTTTTGTTCTTGTGGCTGATGGCCACAAATCACTTTTCTTTTTGTCAGTGGAAAACCAGGTGTTTGACTCATATTTCACGTTGCAAAACCACAGATGGATTGCCAGACAAAATGGCGACTGCTTTGAATTTACATTGTGTAAGATGACGCATGCAGGAGCTCTGTTGTCTAGATTTTGTGATACTTGTATCGGGTTATGTTTCAGTACTTGTTTGAATAACTTTCTACAGTGATATTTTTTTTAGTTTTCAGTTTGGTCTTTGTTTCGTTTAAGGTTTAGTCACTGTCTGAAAGAGCTTTGATTTGCCTTGATGTTTCCTTCTTGGTGATGCCCTAAGCTGGTTTTGTACTGTCACTATTATTATTAGAATTGTTTTATTTGATGTAGTAAAGAATTTGGCTTTTTGTTACCAGACATCCTTTTGTGCAATAATCTAAAAAATAAAAAAAGCAATAAAGTCTTACTGCTAACATATAATATATTTACAATATATGTTCGTCTGAACCGTAATTGTGTACATTTCTTTGTAATTAAATTTGACTTGCCTGCATGCTGAAGTAAAACTCTATTTAATCTATGCTCTCTACTTCTCTGTAAAGTTCACAATCATATGCGAAAGATTAAATTGTTAGATTTGTTTTTTACGTGTCCAGCATGCGTTTAATGACGCTGTACATTTTGATATAACACCCTCTTTGATGTGCTGTATATAGTGGCAGGTAAAATAAGAGCAAGTATTTTTGGTATGTGAAACTGCTGCTAAAATTGAAAGCATCTTGTGAGTACAAGTGCTTCTTGTTAGTTATGTCAGCTCAGTTGGTTTGAAGTTCACATGCCCCATGTTCCCTCTTTTTTCCTTCCTGCTAGTGATTTGTTTAGAAACAGTACAGTACTCCAACTTTAGCTTTCGCAGTTTAGGCTTTTATATAATAAAAAAAATGCATGTGGAGTGTTTTAGTTGAAACATGCCCATTTCTGTCTATTAATATATGAGAACGAGAAAATAATAAAACATATTTCCTTTTGTTCAAATAAGTGTGGCTTATGGAAGAAAAGTCGAGATTTCTATTAAACTAAATGAATTTTTCAACATTGGAGAACTTTTTTTATTTTTGCATAATTAACGGAAGTCCCATTTAAGATGGATTGCTTTTACCTGTGAACAAGATCTATAATTTTAAACCAGTTTAAATGGGCAAACCTCAGAATGCACATGATCAACCTTTTATGGGCCCACCATCACCTCAACATAAGACCACTCACCAGCCTGGCTGTAGGAGTCAAGCAGATATTTTACGACCTGATGCACACCTTCATCGTGTTAACCACCGTTCAAGATATGAATAACCGATATTGGTTCATGACATGGCAATAGTATAATTTTAATAAAAAGAAAAACAAGCTAATGTTATCTTATTAAATAATTTTATTTGTCAAATTTTTAGATGACAATGCCATGGAATTGAGTCTTCCAAAAAAGTAAAAAAAAGAAAAAGAAAAAAGTAAGGCATGATGCCATGGTTCCAATAATGATTAATTACACTAACTGTTGCTCATCAGCTTGATACTGGTTATGCCAGTATTGGAGGGATATGTGCCGGCGGAGCCAAATAACAAATTAAAGAAAATGAACAAATCAAACTCCATTGATAAATAGTGATTGTAGAACTGTTGTACAAACACAATATCTCAATTGAGGGATTAATTATACACAATCATTTACACTGTGAATTCAAAAAGATTAATGTTAATCCAATGTGATTTTTTTTTATTTTTTTTTTTTTTTAGTCACCTCAGAAATGCCAAAGTGGTTGTAGCCTTTAAAACTGTTATAATTTGTAAGCAATTTTTGACTTCAGTAGGGCTACAGGAGTAAATTCTGAGATGACATTTCATTGTGACTGTATGTTATTCCGGTGACATATAATATCTGTTCATGAACTCTTACAGACATTTTAATTTAAATATAATTTAACGTTCTGCAAGAGAGCTAAGATTTTTTATAAATTGTGACTTGGAAAACGAACAAGTCTTGGTTTACGAGTACCGAGTATCATGTTTTACGCATGCGTTTCTTGTTTTGACGCCGAGCGTCACATGATCACAACTGAGCCAATGTGTATTCTCTGTCTTGCGCTGCGGAATTGTGGGTAATCGTCTTCCCTGCTCGGTCTTCGTGCGCGTCTCTCACTGGTATAATCAACATCCGTGCACGCATGTACTGTGTGCACGTAAAACATATTCTACAGTATTTTGTGTTTGTATTGTACTGTTTCTTATAACACACGCATGTGTGCACGCATGTAAAGCAAAAGAAAGTCTCATTAGAGAGGTTGAAGATCCATCCCCCCCTCTTTATCAGCCTGTCATTATGTGTGTGCGCTCGTAATTTGACACCTTGCGCCTTTACACATAACGCCCCCAACCCCCACCTCCTCTCGGCTTCACACACATACTGTCTACTCTACACAGAAATACTGCTCTGTCGCGATTCTTTTCAAAGGTAAACTGCGGGTTCGTTTGGTTTACTTTACAGCAGCGATTCCGTTAGTATGCGCCCACGTGAGTGTTATTAGTGATGTTCCTTGCTAATTTTTCAGATAAAACAGTCTTACGTTAATGTGTGTGTTTGTGTGTGTGTGTGAAACTCAAATAAGAGTGGAGAAAGGTTTACTATGTAAGATGAGAAGGGGGAGGGGCTGATTCCTTCTTTCCTTTTACTTTAGCTTCACACAAAAAATACACACACAGCGCCTGCCCGCATAAACGGAAACACTTATCTGTCTGGATTTATTTTTACTTTTATTTTGTATTAATTATTTTTATGTATTTATTTTTTTGGGCTGTGGAACGAATAATTTGAGTTTTCATTATTTC
>JAOTRS010000004.1:16156956-16182861 GCA_028565755.1 Dinotopterus cunningtoni
GAGGTTAGGGTAGGCTTCCCATCTTTCCTGATAAATATCGCCTTCTGTGTGATGATTGTGAAGCATCGAACCAGTAGATGAGACTGAATTCTTTTTACCTAAAATATGAAATGGTGAGACCCAGTGGATAAAACTAAACACAGGTGGGAGAGAGTCGTCTACACTGAGATTACTCTTCAGGATTTTAAGTAAAATTTTCTTCCTGGAAACTCATAACGTCACCTAATGTTATTTCCAATGTGGGGCAAATGTGCAGATAGAATGTATTTATCCTGCAAAATGATCAGATCAAATATTTATCTAGGTATATATCACCCCTCTCTGTGGTGTTTGTGTTGTTTTTTTATTTTTCCCCTGACTAAGCCATTATTTTGATTATTAATTGATTATTAATGTCCTTGTAAATACACCCAGTGGTGGAGTTTGAGTCTCGTAATAAGAAAATAGTGAGGTCTTGCATTAGAAAATGAACTCATTTTAATCTCTTCATCTGTGTAGGGTTGGAAAGTGGTGGAGTGATTCTTCAGAGTCCAGCTTCCGAGGCCGAGATCATGAGCTCCTCGTCTGTGATGTTACGCTGTAACATTGACGGACACCCACGGTCAGAAAATTTATATTTACAGAACAATTTTTATTTGGTTATGTCAGTTGTAATAAATAAATTGAGGTTTCCGTGTACACCGCTGTTGATCAAAAATGGGACACTGCAAAAAAATTGCTTTACAAGTCAAAATATCTGGACTGTTGACAAATTCAAGTCATAGCATTTATCATTATTAGATTGTCTTAACGTAAAATAAAAGCCATTAATTACTTATTCTGAGAGTGTTTTTTTTTTTCAATGAGGGGCGTTCAAGTCAAACGAGGACTTTTGATTGTCTTCATTCACAAGGACTTTAATCACAAGTTCCGGTTTGACTTATTCAAAGAGATAAGATGTTTTTAAGATATTACAAGACTTTAAAACATATATACATATATAACATTTGATCTGTGCATGCTTAAATGTACTGTGGTGGGAATTATTTTATATACTTGGATTCATCAATGTTTGATTTCTAAACTGAAGTTTTCTATTTTAGTGCATGACATGAAAACCAAGAATAAAATAGAGAATCAAATTTCTTATCTTGAAAATGTATGAATGCAACAAGCAACAGATTACACCTGACCTGGAATCCCTCATGAAATACACAAAAGTAATGTCAAACTGACTAAAATGCTTAACATGCTTGCTTCGAAGGTGTTTTAAACCAAGTAAGGGCAATGGGAGCACTGCCAAATAAAGAACTATTAATAATCATGGTATGCTAAATGACCCTCTATCATTGATCTCTTGCTGAAACCTGCAGGCCGACGAATCGTTGGTACAAAGACGGAGTGCTTTTGGCAGAGAAGAGCCACAAGATCAACAACAAAGAGCGAACGCTGACTCTCCCAAATGTCAGTCCTGATGATAACGGCGTCTACAATTGCTGTGCCAAAAACGCTGCTGGCCAAGTGTGCAGCAGCACCAACTTCAACCTTAACATCATAGGTGTGGATTTATTTTTAACAGAAGTGTAGCTACAGTCTACTTTTAGTTTCAACCTACTTGACTTTAACTATATTCCTTTTTGCTCTGTCTGGTCAAAAAATCTCATAAACTCATTTTATTGATATCTCCTGTTATAGACAAGAGTTACCCTCAACCAGTGGTGAAGCCTGAAGATCTGGTGGTGCTAAAAAACGAGGAGGCATATTTTCACTGTCAGTTCACTGCTGAGCCGGAGCCCTCTGTAGAATGGTTTCACGATAATGAGAAGATCTCCAACAAGAGTCGGTGTGTGTCGTTGACCTGAAGGATGACCCCCTTTTTTTTCCCTCTCTCTGTCTGCTTTGTCTGTGCTTGCTAACTCGTGCTGTCTCTACAGTGTGTCCCTGCTCAGCAATGGCTCACTCTTCATCAGTCACGTGAAGCAGCGCAATACTGGACGCTACAAGTGTGTGGCTCAGGGTCTCCGTGGCCCGCCCGTCTCACTGGAAGCCTTTCTGAGAATAGCAGGTAAGGAACACAATAGTCTCCTGCCATTGTGTGAAATAGACTATCATCTGGTTACTCCCTCTAGCAATCCCTGCTTGCTAATAGTCTCATCAGGGGAGGTGAGGGATATTGGGTTCACCTTGTGTGTTATGGACTCGGTCTTATTATGATGTATAGTCATTTAACGATGATCAGAATTTAATACAGTGTGCCAGAAAACAGCAGAACAGCCCCTGGTAGAAGCCGTGCGCAGTGACTTTTTTTCCCATCGCTTGGTAATTGAGAATTTGTCATTTAACACTTTTGAGATAACATTTAAATGAATGCTACAGGAAGCAGAGAAACCGTTAACACTTACTGAGATCGGCACAACACGGTCTCAGGATACTTGATGCAGAGTCGACTTTTGTCAGGGTGAAAACACTTTGCAACTTTGCATGCTGTCTGCGGTTGCATGCGGGCTGTGCTCCAGTACTGCAGGTGGCGCTGTTAAAATATGTTCCTCCAATATATAAACGATGTTGAGGTACATTTTATATAATAGAACAGGAAATATCTAATCATACTCCATATTAACAAAGAACATAGACAATAATGACGTGGCACATTATCTAACCAGAGGGTGGAAGTTGGTGAGTTTAAACATTGATGAGGAGACAAACTGTTTAATTCTTTTGGAATTAGTTTCCCCCCCCCAATTACCTCAAACAAACTCAACATTAACTTAACATATGCTGAGACTTGACTTGTTACCTCGTTGTCTCTATTGACATGTTTGTATTTTGCTGAAGGTGGCATGGTTGTTGAGCACTGTGGCCTCACACCTCCAGGGTTGAGGGTTCAGATCTTGTCTCTTGTCTGTGTACATAGAGGTTGCATGTTCTCCCTGTGATTGGTGGGTTTCCTTGTCCTGGTATTCCGGTTTCCTGGGATAGGCCATGACCCTACAAAAGGATAAGCAGAGTTGATGTTGGATTGATTGGTATTTTGCTGAAATGAAATAGAAAAGATGTTGAAACATTTCGCTTTAGTTTTTAACATACGGTGTTTAAGTAACACGGTCTTCATTGGCCACAGTCCTTAGAGCAGTCCTAATGGCTTATCGTGTCCATCACTCTGGTTGCTCAGTGAGAGACACCAGCAGTTTTTCATCTGTCTTTTGAAGAGCTTTGCTCAGCAAGAAGTATGTGGAAAGCCTTTAAATCTGCACACAGGTTTCCTGGCATTTCGACGTATAGCTGTTTAATAACTGTTGTCACTCAGCTTAACAAGATGAAATATTATATGTTTGGAGTTGTGTATTCAGAACTAGCAGAGTGCCTAGACAGCATGTTTATTCAAAGATACCAACATTCAGACAAATGTGTTTTTTTTTTTTTTTGTTTTTTGTTTTTTGGTAAGGAAATGGTTTCTGTATGCACGCCTAACCCTAACCCTAACTCTTCACCAATAAGGTGCCAACACTAGTTCCACAGCCAGTAGCTCATTTGAAAAAGCTTGTAAAGCTTAAAATATAGCTTAGCAGAAAAAGTCCAGCTAAAATAATCGTTTCCCTTCTAGCACTGAAATGTTACTGGTTTGGAACCAAGAACCAGTTTGGGACTGGTGCAAAAAATAAAAAATTATGCCATGACAACAGCTTGATCCACCTAGTTTCCATGGCTCCCATTAAAACAATATGAACAGCATAGAGTGGAAGATTAATATCCAAGAATGTCGAATGTAGAAACAATAGCCTGAAAAGAGCTGAAAAAATGATTATAGATCCATATTGATCTCCACTAACCTAAAAGTTACAACACTTCAGTAATCTTCTTCTCCCTCTCTTAGAAATCGATGAAATGCAGGCTCGACAGTCTCGTGTCTTTACTGACAACTCTCTGGAGCGGGTCTCCTGCCGGCCTCCTCGCGGACAGCCTGAGCCTGAGGTGTGGTGGGAGCGGGCGGGTCAGCGCGTGCCTGTCGAGGGACGCGTTTTCCAGGATGGTCTGGATCTTGTGTTCAGCCCGACGCAAGCAGAGGACTCTGGCATCTACACCTGTTTCGCCCAGAACAAAGCTGGACAGAAGAAACAGGAACTGACCGTCACTGTGGCCAGTGAGTACGATCGTGTCTGACTTCAGTCTAGTTCTTATAGTTAATTGTTTGTATAGCAGTTATATTTCAGCTTTTCCTTAATGTTAATGCTGGGACTGCTTGTGTCATCAATAGCGTCACCTGAATGGGTGCAAAAACCAGATGCAGACAGCCAGCTGGAAGAGGGGCATGCTGGGTACTTACACTGTTACACTCGTGCTACACCTGATCCTGAGGTCACATGGTACCGCAGCATGCAGCCAGTTGCTTCTGAGGTGAGTCGAAAGATGAGGTCACATTGTCTTCACATGGTTGAAGACACATTTTTGTGTCCCAAAATGCTAAAAAGTATCCCAATTACCAGAAAACAGACCAATCTGGCAACAAGACTGACTCTGATAGGCTGTTTCAGATTGCGGAGGAAACCATCGAGCAGATTTAATCTACTTCTTGTCTCTGATCAGCTGGTTTTGTCCCCCATCTGTCTCGCATTGCCAAGATGAGTGACTTGTTTTAGCTAGTACTTTATGTTGACACACACTGTTACCGTGTGTGTTACAGTGAACTGTTTTATACCCCTTTGTTTGAAGAAATAAGGGTCAGTGTCCACATCTTTTGAGTACTGTAACAACTGAGTATAAAATATTTTATTTTGAGATTTTGTTTAAATAAAATTTCCTTGCTTGAATAGTTCTGTGGTTCTGATCCAGACCTTGTGAACCGTTGCACCCGTTGTGTACAGGTTTCTTAAACGTGGTGTCATTATTTTTGTAATTTGTATGTGACAAACGTATACAAAATAAGTGTCGTGTTCCGGTTAGAAGCCAACTCCAAATAGAATTTGAGAGTTCATGAGAACAAGATTCTTCTTTCAAAGTTCAGCCTCTTGTCCTTTATTTCATTTTTAGTCTAAACAATCATGTAATACTATTCCTGGGCAATCCTACTATCTTGTAACACATGCTCAGATTGTTCTCTTATGTAACACTGAATCTAATTCTCTGGAGAAATCTGCCCAGATTCTCTTTAGATTATAACTCCGTCAGATGAATATCGTCTGAAGAAGGCGGCTACAAAGACAGAATTAAACTCAGTGAATTTGTATCATAGAGACATCAACTTTTTGGGTTAAACACTTGCTGTATATGATGCACATTGTCGTGTGTGTGTGTGTGTGTCAGGATGCACGGTTTAAGCAGTTCCCCAACGGAACCCTGCGTATCAACAGTGTGGAAGTGTATGATGGCCACGTGTACAGCTGCGAGAGTAAAAACGAAGCCGGGAAACTGAGCGCCAACACCAGAGTCACTGTGCTAGGTAAGGTGTGAGTGCGTGAGAGAGATACTTAATTGGCAATATTTTATATGAACCGCATGGTTTCCTTTTTTCCTTGTCATAATTTTTAAAAATATGTTAACTATATTTTACATTTACTACAAATTTTGTTTACTGGAATCAGTGTGGCTTTGCTTGGGTTTAAGGTATAAAGTGTGATTGTACTACAACACTACAAAAAAGATCAGATGGTGTTTAGCAGCAGCTTTGACAGTACCTCTGGGTATAATTCAAACCTCAGACCTTTATATTAATACATTCTACAGTACATACAGTTATTCCAGACTTCAGGCAATCGACTATTAAAAGTATTAAAAGCAATCCTTATGACTATAATTGTTAGATTGTTCCATTATTTTTGAGCCCCTCCAAATGGCTGTGTGTGTATGAAAATGGCTATAATTCCTGAATTGTTAATTCCACACTTTTTGTCAAATCCAATTTCAAATTCAATGTGGTTGTGTGCAGAGGATAAATGGAAAAAAAAACTTCTTTGTTCCAAAATTTACAGACTTCATTAACATTTTAAATTTACCACTAGAGTGCACAATGTTTCAAAATTGTTTTATCATTAATTAAATTAACAAATTGAAATTCAAAAATGACATTTTCTTGTGTTATGACTGTAACAAACCACTTTAGAAGGACGCTGTTATTGGAAATGAATCAACTTCCAGGTTTTATACCACTTATTATACCACTGCACTGGGTTGTTTTCCTATAACTCTTGGGTTATTATAATTTAATTAGCTCTTTTATATCTTTCCATGCTTACATGCTATTGCACTCTTTATTATCTCTCTCTCTCTCTGCAACACAGAGCGGCTAAAGTTCACCCCGACTCCACGGCCTTTACAGTGCCGGGAGCTGGATAAGGCGGGAAGCCTTCAGTGTTCTGCCAAGGGCCGTCTGCCTCCCACTATTCGCTGGATGAAAGCTGGTGTGTATCTCCAAACAGAATAAAATTATTAAATATTTTCTTCATATTTATATGCTTGTAAAACTGACATTTTATGCAGAATTCACTTTTTTGTTTTTTTTTTTTAGGCATTTAGATGGGTTATCAGTATGCATCTAGGTAGACGCCCTTATCTAGAGCGACTTACATTTTTTTAAATCTCATTATATATCTGAGCAGTTGAGGGTTAAGGGCCTTGCTCAAGGGCCCAACAGTGGCAACTTGGTGGTTGTGAGGTTTGATCCTGGGATCTTCCGAACCATAGTCCAATGCCTTAACCACTGAGCTACCCCTGACCCCCATTAGTATGCATACACAAACAAAAAGTGAGAAATATAATCCTACTTTTTGTTCTTTATTTTCTCCGTTTTTGTGTTGGCAGTGTCTTAAACAAGTCAGTTTGATTTTCTGCTTTATGTGACCTCGTATAAGTTGTTGCTCAGCTCTGCTGTCTCAGCAGTAGCTCATTAAACATAGACACTGAAATGGTGTGTTTGGAGGAGGATCGAAACCGAGATATTAAGGTCTTGAAAAGTGCAGAACAGTTTTGATTACACACACACACACACACACACACACACACACGGCGACATTTGAGACCTTTATCTTTTTAACAAATAATAAAATATGGGATCTTTTAAACCTAATTTGTGTGGGTTTAATTTTGCAAACACACCAAAACCTAGAAATGGTAGATTCCCAAAAATGGAGGCCTTGTGACCCCTGCATGCATAAGAGCACGTACATTAAGTTCATGCACACAAGCTTTTATGCCTTTAATTCTGTATAGCTGTATTTGGTTCTTATCACAAACATTTTATGCATACATGATTTAGTATGCATTCCTACGGGGCTACAATTTTTCAACATCTCTTTGCAGAAAGACTCGAGGAATTTTCACAGCATTGTTTCCACATAAACTGAATGCTGCAGTATAATTCACTAACATTAGGTAAATTGCAAGAATGCTGAGCCAGAGAGTCTTCCAACTCAGAACTAAGACGGCATCACAGACCACGTTGCACAATAAAGAAGTGAAAATGCTTTCATTTAGGGAAAGTTAATGTGATAGCTCAGAGATGAAGAAATGATCAATCTGTCATCTGCAGAAAAGTGCCTGTTAGCAAAGTTATCCTTACTCTGAATGCATATCCATTCATATGATAGATGATATTGTCCAAAGCCTTTTAAAATGAAGATTCGGGGATTCAGTCCAAGCCCTTGATTTTAATGTTTGATGACGGCTCAGATTCAGCACGAAAACGGTGATCCCTATATGGCAGAAATATTTTTTTTAAAAGAAAAACACGTCTTGGCCATGTTTTCTGAACGCACCTGTGTATCCACTGAACGCTTTTTTTATTATTATTATTTCTTTTTAAACATTGATACAGAATTTTCATAGCCCGAAGTGAACTCAGGCTTTTATTCTATATGAATTTTATTACTATATTGATTGATGGACAATAGTTTTATTAGTGTACTTTAATAAATTCCTACTAGCAAGTTCAGTTAATTTGTGTGGACAGTTCTGAATAATCATAACTACAGTGCATGTTTTCAAACCAAGCTTACAAGTAGAATTCCTGTGTGTATGTGTGTTGGAATTATGTATATATTGTGAAGAGTCATTATACCCTTAATAATGCGATTGGTATGAAGCAGTGAAACGTTTTGGAATGTGTCAGTCCAGTAGTAGCAGCTGCTGCTGAAAGTGTTTGTGCGTGTGGGAATATTTTTAGATCAGTAAGATAACCGTGTGTATGTTTGTGGTGCCTCCTGCAGACGGCAGCGAGATCCCAGCTTGGGTGGAGCAAAACGGAGGCACTCTGCATTTCTCCACAGTGACACGGGCAGATGCAGGGAACTACACCTGTGTGGCCTCCAACAGCCTGCAAGGAGAGATCCGTTCTGTGGTCCAGCTCACTGTGGCAGGTACAATGCAGCATCGAGCAAAGGCTTGTTACAGCCTAATGAACAGCTCAAGTGTTTATTTTACACAGGCCATTGAAAATGAGCATGGAGCATTTCATAGGATTTATGGGAATGGTTTTCCCCGACATTACCAATTTCTTGGGCGTTGACTGAATAGACACAGACACTGCTGATAATTTACATGTCGGCTGCCATTCATTTAACTTCATGCAGAAACCTATTTTTAAGATTTCTCTCACTTTGCTTCTCTTTTAGTGTATGTGTCTTTCAAGCTGAAGCCAGAGAACACTACTGTATATCAGGGTCACACCGCTGTGCTGAACTGCCAAGCCACAGGAGATCCTTCCCCCATCATCCAGTGGAAAAAGAAAGACAAATTCCTCGAATCCAACAAAAGCAGGTTAAAAATGAATAATTAAAACTATCCTGTGTCCTGCATGAAAATGGCTTGGCCAGAAAAAGTGAATAATTTTGCTGCAAAATTAATTTGGTTCATTATTGATGTTTTTGCGTGCGCGTCTCTGTGTGTCTGACTTTGTCTGTGTGTGGGTGATAAAGGTTTCAGATGATGCCCAATGGCTCTCTGGTTATTCATGACGTCAGTACAGAGGACACAGGCAGCTACACCTGCATTGCTGGGAACAGCTGCAACATCGCACCCACATCTGCAGAGCTTTATGTCGTGGGTGAGTTGAGGGCAAAATCGAGAAAATTCTATTAAGTTCAGTTTTCTTTTTATAACACTTTTAACAATGGACATTACTGCAAAGCATCTTCACAGAAATAGAAAATAGGTACACTTGCACACAGTTTTGGAAGGAACTTGGCAGGTATGTTGTTCCAAACATCAAACAGATCTTCTGTGGATGTACGCTGCCCCAGATCCCTCTGTCTCTACATGAGTCCCAGACAGACTCAATGATGTTGAGATCAGTGTCTGTGGGGGCCAAACCATCACTTCCTGGACTCCTTGTTTTTCTCTGCACTGAAGATAGTTCTTAATGACATTGGCGATACGTTGTCCTACTGGAGAATAAATCTGAGGCTAATTAGACGCCTCCTTTATGGTACTGTATAATTGAAAAGAATCTGTCTGCAACTCCATTTGCAGAAATGCAGCCCTGAACTTGTAAGAAACCACCACCACCTTGCTTCACTGTTGAATTGTACTACTCTCCAGCCATCTGCAAACATACTGCCTAATGCTGCTAGAAAAACATTTTACACTGTGACTTATCAGTCCAGAGCACCTGCTGCCCTCTTTCCTGCACCCCAGTTCCTATGTGCATATTGGAGTCTCTCCAATTCGTTTACCAGTCTGAGGTCTGGCTTTTGGGCCCCAATTCTTCCATAAACTTCCGGCCAGACTTCTCCGGATAGTAGATGGGTACCACAGTGCCGCCAGTGCTTCTCTGATTGCACTGCTGGACATCTTCCAATGTCAAAGTGAAGTAAGCATGATGTGGCTTTCATCTGCTGTGTGGTTCCCTTGGCTGACCACTGCGTCTACGGTCCTAAATATTGCCCATTTCTTTGTGCTTCTTTAAAGTAGCTTGAACAGCACATCCTGAAACCCCAATCTGCTTTTAAATCGTTACAAGCGAGTTATACTACATCAGCAAGGTCTCTTCCAGGCATCTTGTTGCTGCGCTTAGTCGTGCCAGCAACAATGTGACCTGTGACATGAAAAGGTCTTCCACAACCTCACCTTAGTATCAGAGTTTGGGTGTTCCTCGCCCCGTTGTAAGCCTTCTACACAACTGTTTCTAACTGGATTTCAAGCTACATATGAAAAGGATGATCATTAGCACCTGCTTGGTATAACTGGTCAATCATACACCTGACTGTAATCCTATAAAATCCCTGACTTTGTGCAAGTGTAGGAACAATTAACCTATTTATTTTTGAAAATACTTTAAAGCATTTTTTTCATACCTGCCTAAAACCTCTGCACTGTACTGTACATTTAACTTGCATTTCTTCTACAACATATTGCCATTTTTTTTCTTCAAATAACTGGTGGACATATTGATTTATTAGTCTCTGTGGCCCTTATATTATGGTGCTGGTGTGTTCTGTGTGTTTGTGGTGGCAGAGAAACCAGTGCAGCACATACTGGCAGATGATGAAAAGGCTCCGTACAAGATGATCCAGACCGTCGCTCTGTCAGTGGGTGTAGCTGTTGCATACATCATCGTCGTACTTGGCCTCATGTTCTACTGCAAGCAAAGACGCAAAGCCAAGAGACTGCAGAACGGCGAGGACAAAGAGGAGCCTGAGATGGAGTGTCTCAACGGTATGTTTGTGCATGTATTTAGAGTATTCACAGTATTCTTTTCTTTAATTTAGAAACCCGAGATAAAATAATAGGCATTAGATTGGATGATTCGCCAGTACGTAATCCTAATTTCCTGATTTTTCCTCTAAAGGGGGCCCCACGCAGCAGAACGGACAAACCACAGCTGAGATTCAGGAGGAAGTGCCGCTGAACCCTTTGTCTTCTACTGGGAACAACAAACGCCACAGCACTCACGACAAGCTGCAGTTCCCTCGTGCCAGCCTGCACGCCATCACAACTCTGGGTATTACGTGAAAACCTTCCTTGCGAAATGTTAAAAAAAAAATTTGTGGCAAAGCGTCAAAGAAAAATCCATTTGTAACACACAGTGCTTGCATTCTTCCTCAGGTAAAGGAGAGTTCGGCGAGGTGCTCCTGGCCAAGGTTAAGACCGGTGCAGATGGTGAAGAAATGGCGGTTCTGGTGAAGAGTCTGCAGACCAGAGATGAGCAGGTGCAATCAGATTTTCGGCGGGAATGCGAGATGTTCGCTAAACTCGGCCACCCGAATATCACACGCCTGCTGGGCATGTGCAGAGAAGCGGAGCCGTACTACATGATCCTGGAATACGCTGAGATGGTGAGTCACTCCGCTACCTCCATGTTGACAAAGAGAACAAAGAGTCAGTTTTTCTTTTGTGAAGGTTAAGAAATAAAACAGCATACCCTAACATCACACTTGCAAGGTAGATGGCAACACATGAATTAACTTGCGGTAGGAAACAGTTGAGTGGGGAATTGTCAAACCACATGCTTTCTAGAACTGGTTTAAATGTATTTTTATTTTAAGTTAACACAGGTCTCAGATCCTTCCCTCAAAGCGTGTGTTCTAGTTGACTCCCTGTATTTCACTTCTTCTACAAATGCACCCATGATTTAGTGTCTATATTAATGAGCTACTTCCACCTACCCAACTACAGGAGAACAGCTGAGCTGAACCACCTAAAGGGAGAAAGGGGTTCTTCATATATGAGGTCACAATAGGGGAAAGTCTAATTGGCTTCTTTAAGGCCTTCAATACTTCAAGTAAGAAAGGACACGAAGGAGATCCAGTAGAATGTTTAAACTTGATTAAAAAGTGCATTTTGCATTGTGGGTTGGCGTAGTCGTCACTTTACACTGTAATGTTTTTCCATACAATTATGAGAACGTACAATCGAAAAATATGTATCGCTGACATCCTGGCTCTGTGTAGAGTTTGTACATAGAGAGGAAATGACTGCCTGTCGCTTTCTTGTGTGTGGATAGTGCTAGATAGCATGAGCGAGCTAGATGGCAGCGTGATGGTGTGTTGTGACCTTTTCAAGTCCTGAATTGCAAAGTTGGATTTCTTTTTGTTGGACAAATCTCACTTCAGATGTTACTTTTTACATGCAAAATTTGCACT
This sequence comes from Dinotopterus cunningtoni, assembly GCA_028565755.1. Taxonomy (NCBI): domain Eukaryota; kingdom Metazoa; phylum Chordata; class Actinopteri; order Siluriformes; family Clariidae; genus Dinotopterus; species Dinotopterus cunningtoni. The sequence continues at coordinate 16,169,007 of JAOTRS010000004.1, forward strand.
GTAAACTAAACTTGTCAAATTTATCCTGTCCTTGGAGCATATCTTACCCTGTTCTCTATTCCACAGGGTGACCTGAAACAGTACCTAAAAATCTCCAAAAGTAAAGAAGAGAAAGTGAAAGTGCTCAGCACCAAACAGAAGGTAAAACTAGTGACTTGATACACAACAATACCCATGAAGCTAAAGTTTTTGTGCATACAAAAATATGTGTGCACACATACACTGGGTTTCTTTTCTCGTGTCTCCTCCCAGGTGTCGGTGTGTCTGCAGGTTGCTCGGGGGATGGAGCACCTCTCCAATCAGCGCTTTGTCCACAGGGACCTGGCTGCACGCAACTGCCTTATTAGTGCTAAGAGGCACATCAAAGTATCTGCGCTGGGCCTCAGCAAAGACGTCTACAACAGGTGCCTAAAAAAAAGACAGACCGTTTGATCTTTACTTGATTTTGATTCATTGTTCACTTTTTTTTTTATATACATGTCTCTAGTATGACATCGCGGTTGGGACAAGACCTGTGTCACTGAATACTTTGAACATTCTCCTACATGTTTTATCTGCCATATGACTGAAGACTTGCTGTGTGTATCTGTGTATTTGTTTGTAGCGAGTATTACCATTTCCGCCAGGCCTGGATCCCCCTGCGCTGGCTTCCATCAGAGTCCGTGTTTGAGGACGACTTCTCCACTAAGACGGATGTTTGGTCTTTTGGTGTGCTCATGTGGGAGGTTTTCAGCTTCGGAGAGCTGCCCTATGCTGACCTCGCTGACGACAAGGTCCTGGAAGGTAAGAGAAAAGAAAAATGATAATAAATTATATAGCAAAGATAACTAAAACATTAAGGTCTACTTTATGTCCTCAGAGCCTTTTTATAGTATTATTAATGGTGTACATACTACATACTTGTACATATAGACATCTGAAGCTCTTTTCTGAACAGTGAAGTTCTACCTAGCTTCAGCTTCAGGTCTAAAGATTAAAGTGTCGATTATTCACCTAATTTAGTCATGGCCAATTCCTCTAGTAAAGTTCATCTCCATCACACAGTAAGCACTAATCTGAGCGTGAAGGCTAAAGCGCACTAGCATTTACATGTATATTAAAAGTATATTAGCTAGACTAAGTTTAGCAAACCTGGCAGAAAATATGTTATAAAAAAAATTGATCGCAATCTTACAAAGTGGACCGCTGTGTAGAATGTCACGTCATCAACGCCATCAGTCGCCACTGAAGTCCGCGTAAGACCACAGCACGCAACAATCCCTTTCCTCTGAACTAGACAGCCATTACTGATAAAGTAGGAACACAGGTAAAACGGTCAATTTTTACACTTAAAAAATCTAACCCATAGTCCAAATTTAACTTCCTTGTACTCTTCTCTTGGTTTTTATTGGCGACTCATAAGTTAATTAGGTGCATACTAATGTCTCCCAAGAGTAGTCTACTAATTAGAAAGCTCTTTTGGTTTATTAGAGTCATGCCAGTCGCAATCTTTTCAGCTATCCTCATCCTTCATGGCACTTGTTTTTGTCAGTCCAACAGAGAAAGAAACTTTTGAATGATGTGAACACTTTGACACTCTTTTCAGAGCAAAATATCAGCACTTGGAGCATTTCATGATGAGAGCTCACAGGATCAGGGCAAAGCAGCTGTGTGGTCATAAGAAAACCACTTGTTAGTGAAACTTATCAGAAAAAAAGTTTGGATTTGCCAGGAAGCAAAATGATTGGATATTGGATCAATGTAAAAATGACATCTGGTCTAATGAATTCAGAGTGTTGGGAACGTCAGGATAAGAATGCAAGTACATGAAGTGATGCACCAATTAGCGTAGTGGCCACTGTACAAGCCTGTGGAGACAGTGTTATGATCAGGGGCTGCCTCAGTTGGTCAGGTCTAGACTCAGCAAGTTGATGAGCGATAAAATGAAGTCAGCTGATGACTTGAATATACTGAATGGCCAGTTTTGTCATGTATTGATCACTTCATTATGTGCTATTATGGAAAAATAATGAATTTTATGGCTTTTATGGCATCATATCACCACAGTGTTGATTATTTTCTATAACAGTGTGCCTCAAAGTGATTTATTACTTACGTATGAACCAAACAAGAACCAAACTGCTAAATGGTTAGATAAATGTATTTTGCCTTGTCACTTTGAGTCACACCTAAATATAAATTAAAATGTTGTGAAAAACCGAAAGCCACTGCTTATGGATTTGGGAACAGCTACTACGTATGCTGTCTTGCTCACCTTCGTGTTTTCCTTATTTTGCTTCAATGTGTCCTCCAGGTCTTCAGGAAGGAAAGCTGAAGCTCTCCCCTCCACACGGCTGTCCGTCTCGCATCTACAAACTGATGCTACGCTGCTGGGCCTCCAGTCCCAAGGACAGAGTGTCTTTCAGCGACATCGTCACAGCCCTCAGCGACCTTCCCTCTGAAAGCAAAGTATGAGCAATGGTTCGGCTGCTACGACTAAAGAATCCACAGTCTTTAGCTGTCAAGAGGCTGCAGTCTCCTCATCCTGCAAGGAAAAACGGACTGCTTTTGAACAAATGCTGGATCTTATGTGTTTTCTTAGTCTTTTTCTTGTACATATAGATACAGCTCCAGTAAGTTTGTGAGGAAGTTACTTTATATGCTGGCATGAACAAACAAACAATAAGAATGAAAGAAAAAGCTGTGTGTTTTGAGCTACATTAGTGAAAATAACTGCTTTCACCTCTGCTTGTCAATCAGGAACAGAACCTGTATATTCACACTAAGTGCATTTGTTATATAGACTGTTAATACCATGCACTGATCAATTTTACATTTTTTTGTATTATAGAAGGATTGTTCCAGGAACCTCGTAATTTATTTTAAAGGTCCTGTGTGTTTTTTTTTTTTTTTTTAACATTTGTACTGTACAGAAAGGTACTGTTTTTGTATTCCACATGTTATTGGTTAGTTACTTGTTCGTTTTTGTAATCCAGAGGATTAAAAGGTTATACAGTGTGGTTGAAAGGTTATACAGTGTGGCCCAAAAATCTGGATCCATAACCAGTAATGTATTTAAAAGTATAAATTGGAGTGAAGGCTCAAATTGATGGCCTCTGACTTTGTGGCACTTGTGTATACTCTGAATACAAGGAACTTTTTTTAATGTTCGGGTATGATGTTACAGCAGTGACGGCCGAGTACAGATGACTCCAACGTAAAAAGTCAAGTGGTGGTTATGTCTGATTTTATTCAACCTTCGGTTGTTAGTCTCTAATCCATCTTCTGGAACAAAAAGAAATATCAAATTTGATGTTAGGAAAAATATCTAGGGATGCAGACATTTTGGCCATGCTGTATACATGACTAGAGGTCACTGGTGATAAAACGTCAGCTCAAGTGCCTGTAAGATGAAGGATAGCCTTAGTACACACTGAAAGCTGTGTCTTTTTTCTGGTTTCTTTGTTTTTATAAATTTAGATTTTCTTTCAAGTTACTGTTACAGATATACACGTGTTGGTTTTGATACAAATGTGGAAAAAAATGACAAAAAAAATTGTGAGCCACAGAAAATAGCATCATCATATGCTAATATAATAAAGGTTCACCTTTTACAAAGATGCAAGGTCTGTCTCTCTCTCTCTTTTTAAATTGATTAATTTATTTAATTTTCTATTTACAAAAACAAGTCCCGCTTTATCCACCAACAATTGATCAGTAAAAAAATCCATCCAGGTAACTGCTTTGCCATGGTCACTAAGGCAACAGGTCACACCCCTTAACACCAAGGCAACTGAAAAGCAGAGTTATATACAGTAGGTATATATGTACAGTGCTGCGAAAGTGTTTGCCCCTTCCTGAATTTATTTTTTCATATTTGTCACACTTAAATGATTTGGCTCACCAAATAAATGTTAATATTACACAAAGACAACATGAGGAAATACAAAATGCAGTTTTCAAATGACCTCATTTATTAAGGGGGGGCGGGGGGGGAGGCTGTCCAAACCTACCTGGCCATATGTGGAAAAAGTCATTTCCCCCTAAAGCTATTAACTGGTTGTAACCCTTTCCAGACTGATACATGTCAATTACTTTGTTTCTCATGGGTTTTAATTTCTTTAGTTTTATCTTTTAGCGTGCTTCACATTGTCAAAGAGGTTCTATGATTTCTCAAGGGATTTTTTGATTCAACAGGCTTGGGTGTGTGAAATGTAACTCGGTTTTCCAAACATCACAAAGCATTCATGATCTAACAAGGGAGGATTACATTTTCACACAGGGGCAGGAATGTTTGAATGACTTTTTCCCTATATAAAAAAAAAAAAAGGTGGGTGATGCAGTAAACAAACTGGAAAAATATCCTGATTTTAGTAGTGTGCTGGATGGATTTTCTGATAACATAACTAATAAAGTAGAAAAAAAAAACATTAAACCATATTAAATTTTGGAATTTTCTTTAGTATCAGTAACGAAACTATCTATATATCTATCTATCAATCTATCTAAAAGCAGTATCAGTCTAGTTCAGTCGCTAGAGGGCAGTATTGATCTAAACTCAAATGTGGCTCAGACATAATGAGATAAACCAGCCCACAGTGGTGCACTTTCCTATTAATTCCTCCATGAAATATAATTACTATATTCAATTCTTTTTCGATTGCTTTTTGCACATCACTGATCGACTGCTTGACTTGACTTGGATTGTAGCGGATATTTTGCTATGCACAGCTCAGCAGCTCCCCTCAACCATGTCTACCTGTGGATCACCACTGACCAAATATTATTACTGTTGTATTCTCAAAAGAGCAAATGCGCTAATATAGCACTGACCCATATATCATGCACAGCGTTTTAGTGTTGAGAACTGATTATCTACCAGTTTATCTACAAGTGTTCTCGGACTAGGTGTGTGGAAAAAATAAATGGGCCCACAGACGTAACAACACTTACATACACTACACAAAATGGCTCCAAACCATCATCTACACAGTGTAGCATCATATTTCCTAGTGGATATGTTTCTTTTTTTTTTTTGGATTGCAATTTACATTTAATTCCAAATGGGTGGAAAAATTTAATTCCAACTATACCTGCAATTCATCCATATAAAAATTAAAATGCACGTTCAGTACAAAACAGACAGGTGGATGATAAACTGCACAAATCAGGTCAGTCTTAAAGAGTGCAAAAATCATGAAGGTGGAAAGAAAGCAAAGAAGACTATCATAATTTAAATGTACACACCAGGGAAACGGAAGATGGTCAGTACAGAAAAAAGTTCCTGGCTACAGGGAGATCTAATGGAAAGACAGGATGTTTGGTTGCCTACGATGCACTGTTGTGCCATCCAGAGCATTTATCCTGTCTTGCATCCAGTGTTCCCAGCATAGTTTTCTGACCCACACTGATTCTGACCAGGCTAAGCACTCACTCATTTGGTTTGCATGTATGTGAAATATATATTTGTAATGGTATCAGCAGTTTGGCCACAACTTGCAGTTATTTTCTACATTCTAGAACAATACTGGAGATTTCAAAACTATGAAATAATGCATATGGAATTATTTAATTACGTAACAACAGTTAGTGGTGGACATGAGGTCAGATGTTCTGGAACAGTTCTTGCAAGAAGAGTATTGTTAATTAGATGAAACTGGCTCCAAGATAAAACTGAGACCATCCCAACAAAGCAGGTCCAAAACTTACCTCTGCTGCAGTAACAAAGTTACCAGACTCAGATTAGAGCTGTTATAAAGGCTTTGCAGAACATAAGTAGCAATCTCTATATCGACTGCTCAAAGGAGATTATTTTACATTATGAATGCCTTCAGCATTGTTTTACAATGTAAAAAAAAAAATCTTTTGACTGGTAGTGTAGTTTTCTATTAAATCTCACACACTGACCCCATCCCCTGATCCACCCTGCTTTATGTGTGTGTGTGTGCGTGTGCGTGCGTGCGCGCGCGCGCTCACGAATGTATTTATTCGCTCACTCATGCTCATGCATGTATTTTTATATTTACGTTTGGAGCAAACATCCTGACAAGGACATGAATATCTAACAGTTCTGAGCTTGTGGATGGACATTTGTTTATGAAGTAAAAAAAAATGTGTCTTTTAAAGAAGGCTGCATCGTATACATTTACTAATTAAACAGGTATAATTGTAATTTCCCCCCTTATATTAGTTTAGGTTTGACGTTAGTGTTCGGTGACGGTGTTAGTACAGAATTAATGACGGCGGGGGAAGAGGGGGAAGCTCCTCACAGTGGCTGTGTTGTGACTATAGTGATATGTGTGCGCGTGCACGCACGCGGGCGTGTGTGTGTGTGCGCGCGCGCGCGCGCTCCTCCCCGCTCATCCTCTGCGCGCGCTGCAGTTTCACCTGGAAGCGGAGCCGCGCAGCGCATCCTCTCTCTCTCTCTCTTACACACACTCTTTCTGTGTCTTTCTCCTTATCTCTTCCTTTTTTTTTTTCCAGTGCGGCTCCCTGCTCTCCGGCTGCAGCTCATGTCGGCTCGGCCGGGGTCTCGTTGTGCTCCACGACGGACATCTCCTGCCATTTTAGCCTTTGGGTCGGGCATGCCGGTGTAAAAGAGGTGGCATTTTTTTCTTCTTCCTTTCCCCTTGCCTCTCTCTCGTCCCTTCTCTGCGGCCTGAAACGCACAAAATGTCGACCAGAACGCCATTACCGACCGTTAACGAGCGCGACACGGAGAACGTAAGTAACCCATTTAGACATTTAGGAAAGACGCTGTTCGTGGTGTTTGTCGCGTTTATTTGCGATGCCTGGGTGTTCCACATCAGCCTGCTAGCTTTGCTAACTAGCCACAGCTCTCATCCTCGTAGAGAAGCAGCTCTGTTAGCTCAAGTGCTAATCAAACGGTCTCTTTCTCTCATAACGCTTGCTAACGCTTATTAATGTTTTAGCCATGACAAACTGAAAAAAAAACGTCTTATTCAATGAACAGATTAGGATGAATATTCGTTTGTTTATGCGCTTAAATACGATGTTAACCTTGTCTTAACCGGTAAACCTAATGACAGAGATTCAGGTGCATAGCGATGCTCTCTGTCCTGCCCTTTAACGCCTGGCGGCTAATGCTAACTGGAACAATAACAGTTCACAGTGAAAAGAGGAATCGCAGGATTTCCCTTCTGTCTCCCTGTCTCAGTTCCTCTGTCTACGAGGGTTTGTAATCTGATGTGTAGTTAAACTAGAAAATATGTCTGCGGATCTGTTAAAAAAAAAAAACCTCCTTGAGTATGAGTAACTGTTATCATCATCATCATCATCACTTTTACTGTTTTAAAGAATATATTAGATATAAGACAATATTTCTCTTGCTCTTAACTCTAATGGACCAGAGAAAGACAGAGAGATATGCATGCTCCCGGAAGCATTGCTCGTATATTATGCATAAGAAAAATCAATCCACAGAACTCTTCATGAGCTGTTCATAAGATTTCACATGAGCTCCAGCTCTAACTGGAGCCTGTAATTATGTCGTGTTAATTAAAGTGCGCACCAAGAACACAACCAGTTCAGCGGGCATGTGAATAACCTGTATCAGTAGAAAATGAGATGAGTTTTCTTCATTATCAAGCACTAATGCTGATTCAGTGCTGCTTGGATGTCAGGTTTGCTGCAGTGACTCTCCGGTTTCTAGACGCACTGCACATTTTGGAAAGAAATTGCCTGAGGAGGTGAATGATCTGCGATCTAAAATATCGAAACAGCTCTGTGATCGTCTGCTGCCAGTAATTTAGTGAATATTAAATTCAGGTTCTGAGGGTTGAAGTAGTGACGAACAGACTTTAATTCGCTGCAGTCATCATGTCTGGACATGTTTTCTTGTGAAATATCCACCTAGCCAGGAAGTCATGCTGCCACCCAAGTGAGTGCAGAAGTAATAAAAAAAAAAAATTGCCATCATATTTTATTATATGGATAAAATGTCATAATGTTATCCAGTTAAGATCGGATCATATCAACATGTTGGATAGAATATTTATGTATGATTTCTATATGAGATATACAAAGGCATGGAAATTGGATGTAGAATTCATTTTAACATAGAACACATTAAAACATTTCGGACTCTTTTGGTCAGATCAGATTAACATGTTATAAAATTTCACATTTCTAATTAAAAGTGACGTTTATCTGCTTCTTATGTGACGCGTCTGTCCTCTGAAACATCATGTATGCACATAGACGATACGTCTTTACCCTTACGTCTTTTTTTTTTTTTTTGGTTTGAGCACGGTTCTGCGACCACTCATTCCTTTCAAACAATGGATGCGATTTGAGCAAAAATATACTTGGGGTTTTGCTCTCGAGGATGGGAAGCAGTTAGTGGTCTGTATTTGTTGAGGTCCAGAAGAAGGAAGAAAGTCGGATGGGTAGTTTTAGCTGTTTTGGGAGCTATTTAGGATGCTACAAAATCCATGTGCTGCCGGTACACGTGGTAAAAATTTGCATATATTCCGATCTGCCCATCCTCATTCAAGTCACATGACCATGTTTCAGATATGTATATAGGGCCGCATACAAAAGGACTGGTACATCAGATATGTGCATTGAGGCAGCCCTTAAGATCCTAAAAAAGGGTAAAAGATCCTAGTTGAGTTATTTCAGGCAGGTAATATGAACATAGTTTGCGCTTTTATTTTTTTGTTCCCCCAGGACTTTTTGGGCCGATTGGACAGTTAGTTAGAATGTTTTTATCATACCGCAACCATGTAGAAGTTAAGATTAGGTATAGTATGTGATTATAGTTGAACACAAACTCGAGACACTAGGTGCATTTACATGGACCCCAATATTTTACTAATAATCAGAATAAAACTGCATTGTGTAGAACAGTCTGATCTGATTGGAATGAAACGGCTGGTCAAAAAGCTTTGATGATCTGTTCAGTAGGTAAATATTATCCATGTAAACATCTGATTTTTGACATAATTTTTTTCTTGTCAGAGTTAATTCATACTTTCTGTGCATGTTTGCCCCACATGGGGATAACATTAGGTGATGTGATGAGTTTCTGGGAGGAAAATCTTGCTTTTGGTCCTGATCAGTAAACTGCCTTCCACCCTTTTACTGTTTGTGCCACCTGCTGAGGAAAGGGCACTGAATGGCTCACCATTTTACATGCGGTAAGGGAACTAATCAGAAGCAATACTGAATTCCTGTAACCAATCATAATGCAGAAGGCGAAATTTGTAGAAAAAGACGGAAAGCTAACCTAACCTCAAAGTTGGAGAAAAATATTTTTGCTGTTGTATTTCCGACAGATTAAAAGTTTCACAGCGAGCAGAACCAGTTTGTGCATGTCAAAGAAGTTACATTCTGATTAAAGGCTTTGTGCATGTAAATGCACATCTTATTGGATCAGCATCCATGTGAACGGTTAAGAATCATCAGCTTTCAATTAGTTTTTATTACTAACTACACTGCCTGGACAAAAGAAAGCGTCACGGATTGGGACTAAACAGGTTAATAGCGCTACGAAAACCACTTGTTAGTGAGAATATTCAGGAACAAAACACTTAAAATTGCTAGGGAGCATCAAGATTGGACTTTTAAAAAGATCCAGTCCAGATTGAGCCTATTCCAGAGTGATGGGCATATCGGGGTAGGCTGAATATACAAGCATTTGGGAGCTGGGGTTACTTCAGTTGGTCAGGTCTAGGTTCAGTAACATTATATGGCAATAAAAATAAAGTCAGATGATGACCTGAATGTACTGAACGACCAGGTTATCACATCTAAGGACTTTTTTTCTTCCCTGATGTGATGGCATGGGCATATTTCGAGACTCAAATTGTGAAAGAGTGGTCTGGGAAAAGGAGGAATTATTTACAAATATGAACTGTTTAACAAATGCACTGTAATCAAAGCTAAAGGCAGTCAGTGAAATCTTGGAGTGTGTGACTGTTTGGCTGAGCAGTGTATTACAAGTAAAAGTATAGGCCTTTTGTAGTCACAAACCAAGTAGAGCCCTTGATCAGCATTTGCATAGGAATTTGGGATTCAGTCTTGTGTTCAAAACTAGTTAGCTTTGTAGCTTGTGTTAGCTGTAAAACTCAACATGGACGGTTCAGGGGCAGTTACTGCTGTTATAGAAAAACAATCAACATTTTCTGACCAATTAGATTTGACAAATAATCTGCACTGTGGTATAGTCATTTGCTTATGACTGCATCATTATCAGTGCAAATAGTGTGTTAATTACATAGTGAATTTCAGAAACAGCACAGAATTAAAAACTCCATGAACATATTCTGTTGTTTTTAAATCATGTGTGATCTTGTTTTGATCTCTTGGCTTGCCAGCAGATTCACTTCAACAAATCTGTGTTGGATTTTTTGTGCATTGATGTGAGGAAACAGTCTGGGCATGAGCAGGCGAAAGCAAGCAAAATTACAGTCAGCAGCAGGGTTGCCAGGTCTCTGAGGTAAAAAAAATCAGCCATTCCAGACTTTCCCCAGAAAGAAACCTATTATGTAAATATGTTCCCCTTTCACACATTATATATGGCAGAACAGGTATCTTTGCCAAATGTATTGTAATAATAACGTATAAATCGCATCGTGGAATGAAATGATGAGCAACATGGTGGTGTAATGCAGTCCGATGTAAAGCAGAGTTACTGCTACTACACTAAAGTTTATTTTTCCATAAAAGCATGTCCTATTTTATTTCTGTAACATCACAGCAATTTGTCAACAATTTGCAAAGTAAAAATGTTGTCTATCCCTGTTGGTGCTGACTGATGACGTCTGCACCCTATGTATGTGCAAAAAGATGCACGAGTTCCGAACTGCCCCACTATTATTATTCAAGTCACATGACCACACATCAGATATACATCCAATCTAGGATCACATGTGAAAGTGACTCAGATCCTAACTGTAAAAAATATGTATGTATTCAGACAGCCCTAAAAGCTGATCTGTGTCACATTAAGGTAACTTCAGGCTGGTAATGTGAACGTAGGCCTATGTTATGCTAATCATGCTGGAAGGTCACCTGAAGGTCGTCCTGAAGACATTCCCATTATAGAAAACCTGGTTACAGACAGTTACAAAACACTGGAGACTCCTTCCATAAATGTTAACTAAATTTTTTCCATACAAAAGCTTCACTCTATCAGTAATTTTTTTTCATTGTAAAATGACACATTTTATTTACATTTGTTTTATTATATGATTTAGATGTGAATTTTCTGTCACAACAGAAATTATTATATAAGTATGCGTGCAGTAATATAAACCTATGATCCAATTAGTGCTGAAACTGCTGTAAGAGCTGCTATTGTAGAAAATAAATCTATGCTGTGAGTGCATCTGTTGGTTCAGTGAAGCCTATCATCTTTGCTTGGGCCCTTCAGTCCAGTTGCATAAGCGGAACGAGGCTGAGAGATAACAAAAGCTGTCTGAGAGAATAGCCCAGATGAGGGCGGCCATCAGGATAGAGAGTACCTTTCAGGAATGTTGTATCTTAGTCCTGTAGTCGTTGTTATTTTAATTCAGGAATAGTTGTTCTGCTGCTGGTTCATTTTGTCTGACTCTTATGGTGTGTTCTGAGTGTTGTTTTGTACAAATTGTTTTGTACTCCTAAGGAAATGAGAATCTATTTTAGACTGTTTAACAGGTGTAACTTTATCTGTGTAATTTTGTGAATTGATTTCTGAAGAATCTCAGAACACTCACCCAGTGATTTAATCCATTGAACTGACCGCCAGAATATCAATTAAATTGCATAATAATATGCTCACATTCTTTTCTGGTCAGAAAATGTTTGTCTGGTTGTGTTACAGTACATGTTGCATGTAACATTTTGCGTTATTTATCTGCGGCATTGTCACAAAGGAAACAATTTGAGCATGAGTTTTAACATTTGGTGTCTCTTTGAACAACAAAAAAAGAGCTTTTATGACATTTGTCTGTATATGTATATTTTCTCCTAAATCTGCTTAAAGGAGGACATAAAAAAGGCAACTTTTTACACCATTGAAGTAGAGTCGTGACTCAGGCAGAAACATGATCAGGATGATTCGCAGTCAGTTGTATTTAACCAATCAATGCCCCGCACTATTTTTAACTCCATCCATATGCATGTGCTTTGTCTGCAGGTGGTTAGAACACCCAAAATGCAGGTCATGGTTAATTTGCCGTGCAATGCCGTGACACATTGCGCAGTGGAAAAGTGCTCTTGGACGTCCTTTAAGAGTGAATGATAAGACAGGTCTCTGCACTGAGAGATGCCATGTTTCCAAGTTCCCATGGTCTAGCTCAGATCTTTGTTTCTGGGTCGAAAGGCGGATTAAAATCAGCCCCTACTCATGATCTTTGAATAAAATAGTTGCCGTTGAGGTTATGATGTGCTGCGCTATTGTTTAGAAGCTTCTTTTGTGTTTGCTGGCTTTCCCAGTGCCTTTGTCATGCTATTCAGACAAGACCATGGTAAACTGGAAAGCTAAACTTTTTATCAATCTAACTAAACTTTACAAATTGTTTGCACGCACTGGTCAGATCTGGTGAGATTTTTGCACTTAAAATAGAAATGTATCTATTAAATAAAAAGTCAACAATTCATGACTGTGGTCATATTGGGCTGATTAATATTATGAACATTAATTCTATGAGCAGAATGGCTGTGACTGCAAGATGTTTTATGACTTTAATATTTTTGAGAATCTGGCTTTATCTACAGCTCAGTGAACCTTAATGTAACATACTGTGTAGGTGGGATCCATGAAAAGTAGGATAATACAGTATAAAAGCCTTTTTCACTTACAAACTGTTGGCTAACCACGTGTGTGCTAATAGAAGGAAATATGCACAATGTTGTCTTTAATGGAGTGACTTTCTTTTACTTTCCGTAACATATTCTTAAAAGATTTTTAAACATCTGGTAATGTAAGATTTTTATTTTTTGCTTTTGCCGAACTCTTTAGATAATTTTGAAGACAAAGTTTCCGAACAGCATTCATGCATTCAGATCATCTCATATTTAGCTGAGTCATGTGTCAGGTCCTGGACTGGGAGTTTTCCCACAGTCAGAAAACTCAGGATGATGCTTCCTAGAGGTTTTATTATAAGGTTTGACGAATCCAAACACTCTAATGGGTTCAGTTTTTTTAAAGGAGCTTTAACATAAACAGTGTTTGATCGTTTGAATCAAATCCTGGTGCGTGATTTTCCTCCATCACAGCAGTTACACTCAGGCGTGGACAAAAACGCAGTTCGACGTGGTCTCTGATCAGTTCCAAGTGAACTTTAACATGGTTTCATTGCAGTTTGAAAGCGATTCGATCCTGAATCGATCCAGCCACAGGAAGTGAATCACTTGTGGTGTTTATTTTAGGTTGCAGCATTTTTTTTTTGGAGACCTTTTATTCTGAGCTAAAGAACAGAGCTGTAGGACTGCAGAATGCTTGTGAAAAACAGCTTGAGTATTTTATTACACCGTTACCTATTTGTTAAATGCTGATTATTCTTCATTTTGGGGTTGGTTCTGTCGGTACTATGAATACCGGGCACCTTTCTGGATAATAACTATATTAAAAGTATGGTTATGTGTAAAATAATCAGTGCCAGAGTGGTGTGATCAAGTTACCATTACAACCTTGAGTTAGATTATTTTATCTGACATTCTTAGTGGTGTAGTGGTTTGCTTTGTGGCCTCATATCTCCAGGGTCAAGGGTTTGATTCCTGCCTTAAGTCTGTGTGCGTGAAGTTTCACCCCCATGCTTGTTCAGGTTCCCCAGTTGCCCGTCGTGTGTGTGTGTGTGTGTGTGTGTGTATATATGTATATATGTATGTATGTATGTATGTATGTATGTGTGTATGTGTATGTGTGTGT
>JAOTRS010000004.1:16197525-16209973 GCA_028565755.1 Dinotopterus cunningtoni
ATCAGTGGAATAAAACATTCTGTTGTTAAATAATCAACTGAATGTGTGGAAACATCACATTCCCCTGTCATTTATTTTTTTCCTATAGTAGCATGCCCCCACTGTTATATTCCTTGCTTAAGGTGTGCTTTGGAAGGCTTGCAGCTTTTTAGATGTTTTAGATGCATAATTTTAAATCTATATCAATAAAACACATATTGACTTGTTGACTAGTATTTGGTCAGCTATTGCATTGTGAGGTTTTTTATTTTTATTTTATTTTTTTTATTGTGCTTTTGTTTGCTAACTTTTGACACTTTTCAACTTTCAATTTTAGCCATTGGCATTTTTGTCTATGATCCTGGATCAATTAAAAACTAAGAGTATAAGAGAAACTGTAGCAGTCATCTCTGTAAGCATCCTTATTCTTGTGTCTTGGCTCATTCTCCTCCAGCCATCTTGCATCCGTAACCTGGAGCCAAAATTTCCAATAGTATGCTCAAATTCACCAGGGAATGCATACTATAGTTTCACGATAATCCAAGTTATGTAATTTTATTTATCTTCTTACCACTTACCTCAAATGTTGTTAAGTAGTCATGAAGATTAAAGCTACTTAAGTTAAAAGGTGGATTCGCTACTTTAAAGTTCGCCACTCTTCACTGGAATGAGGGCATGAATGTGTGTGCATGTGTGGGTGCCGTCTGTGCTTTGACATCTTATCCAGGGTGTATCTCATAAGCTCTGGATCAACCACATCCTTACCACCGGGTGCTTATCATCTGAATGAATTAATTTGGTAAACCAGCAGTATTCACGAATGTAATTATAGATAATATTGGAATAATGGTGTCTCTTATCTGTATAGCTTTCAGCTCTCCAGTAAAATTCTGTCTTTAGTCTTTGGAGAGTCTGTCACTCGTCTGCATGTTTTATGTTCGTGCACAGATTGATTCCCGGCTGCACTAAGCCCTCATAATGCCTCGACTACACTGTAACATCTATTATTTAGATAGATAAGATAAGAGTCATGCTCCATCCTGAACTACAGAAGCATGTCTGAGAGAATTAGATGACTAGATGTGGTTGAGGTGGACTCCTAATCTAATCTGTGTATGTTTATCGAGAAGCTTTCAAGTGAGGCCTTCATTCACACTTCCACTGATGATCAGCTAGCCTAAAAGCTTCAAAACTAAAAGTCACACACTGAACATGCCTTAGATGATGGTGAATGACTTCTTCTTCTTCTAAAAAATTTTTTTTTTTTTAAGTGATTTGGGCATTTGGGTTTTTATTGTCTGCTTGTCTGTTCCTGTATGTTTTTGTCTCTTTCTGATTATTCTCTCCGTTCTGTCTAATTACTGTAGGGCCTAAGCATTATGACATCATCCCTGTATTGTGCTGTGCCCTTGTTCAACATTGTTTTATTTTGTTTCTGTTTGTCCTGTTCTTGTGGTTGTTTGTTTGTCTTTGTTTTCCTGTCTTTTATTTTTGTCTGTTTGTCTGTAAATCTTGTGATGTGAACACCGCTTTTGAGTCTTTGCTGAATGTTTGTTAATTTTCACCTCTTTATCTTCCAGGTTGCTGTGAAGATTATTGATAAGACACAGTTAAACCCCACTAGTTTACAAAAGGTGAGCCCTTCTTTTAACCAGTTCTTTCCCCAGGTTTGAACCAAAACTGAGTGTTTTCATGTTCTGATACATGAACATAAAATTACATGTTCTATTCACATTTATATATGACAGTGTTTCAAGGCACGGTTAAAATTTTTTTTTTTATCTTTCCTGCCTTAGAAAGCTTAACTAATACATTAGCTGTGATAATACACCGTGACAAGCGTGTCACGGTTGTGTAATAGTGTTCATTTAGGACGCTGTGCTGTTTCAAGCTGTAAATACACATGAAGAGCAATACATGGTTGCATAGAGTCACATGACCTGGATAAATGTATATTGCCGCTGCTTTCCTTTGGAAAAACTAAATAGCAATAAGATGTTTTCCACATAGGTTATGTCCCCAAGAGACTCTTTCAATGTGAGCATTGTGTAAGAAGCTTCCCTATTTCCTTTCTGTTAATCACATGGGTTATGTGTCTAGAAGTTTGAGTGCTTTACTTTGTTGCTCACCACTTGGTTGGTTCATTGCGTCATCAAAAATTGCTCCCGGTGTATTATTTACGTCTGCCACCTAATCACGCAGTTTATTTTTTTCTACCAGTGAAGTTTTATGAAAGCATATTGCAATTTAAAAGACAAAGGCAAAGGAGCACCACATAAGTGTATGCTGGAACCCTCTCTGCGTGCAGTATTTTTAGCTCAGCGTCACGCTAAATGTGTAAATGATTCAGTTCTGTGAATTAAAGACTTTTTCCTCTGTTCCTGTACAAACCTTTCTTTTCTGTGCAATAATCTGTGCTGAGTCAGGGGTTGAGCTTTGAAAGATAAGCTGCAAATGGGCCAAATTTAAGTCTGATTCGACTTTAATTACAGCCTGAAGGTATAAAATTCGAAGCAGGACCACTCTGTCTCCAAGGAAAAATAATGGATTAACTGGTGTGAAGCAATTTTGTAGCTCCTAATTTGTAACCAACTGTGGCGGTGTGATAAGGAGACGTTTAACTTGGTAGCGAAATTAGGTTTAGCAGTGGAACGTAAATGCCAGCTTTAGCCAGTTTCAAGTGTCACTTGGTGTATTCCATAGCGCTTACCACACTGCGCACACACTACCAACTTGCTGTTTTTTAAATGTTTCGGTAGCAGTTTGTACTTTTTGAAATAGTTTGAATAGTGCTGTAATTTTGCCTGGTTAAAAGTAGAAATTTGTGAAATAACCACAACCTGATGCTATATTAAG
Organism: Dinotopterus cunningtoni; assembly: GCA_028565755.1. Lineage (NCBI taxonomy): Eukaryota > Metazoa > Chordata > Actinopteri > Siluriformes > Clariidae > Dinotopterus > Dinotopterus cunningtoni. The sequence goes on from JAOTRS010000004.1 coordinate 16,200,361, forward strand.
TATCTTTCAGTACTGTTTAAAGTAGTGACTCTGGCTTAGATTTCTGTTTGAGCAATGGCTGTTGTTGATTCATCGTCTGATTCATTTTTATTATTTTTTAAAGATGTTTATTGTAACTATTGATATTATGGTCATCTGCGAAACAAGTTGGTGTGGCATTAAATAAAGCAAATTAGCGCTAACGTTTTGGCTAAAATCTGACAGGCTGTAATCATTAAAATGTACCTTTTGTTTAATGTGGTCATTACGCTTTTTTATAGAATTCTCTTAGCGGTTATTTGGTGTCTGCATAGTGCAGGTGAGTCACAAGCCCAGATGTTCAGTTTGTGTTATGTCACACAGCCTAGCGCTGGCTTGTTTATTTGATTAAATTCAAATCACACTGGATTGGTGACTCAGTGGCTAAGACAGGCTTATTGGAAGCTGTTCAAATCCCAGCACAGCCAAGCCACCAGCAAACCCTTTTTTAACTTTCATTTGTTCATGAAAAGCATGTGTTTCTTTAAAAATGTATTTAGCCTCATTCATCACCTGCCTCATTCTTTTCATAGCAACTCTGGCAACCAGGTGGAATTCCATAAGGACTGCCTAGCAACAGTCAGTCAACCCTTTGGACAACAATAATACTATAATCTGAACAACTATTCTGCATTTTCCTCAGGGAATGCCGTTTTCTAGGGAAAGTGATGCAAGGCTTTAATAAGGTGTAGTTTTTTTTTTTTTTTTTTCCCTTGCCAAGTCTGTCTTAAATCAAAACTGAGGTGCATACAAGTACATTACAATACGTCTTGGTTGTTATAAGTTTTTCTGCTCTGTACCCAACCATGAAGTTTGTCATGGTTTAATGAATAAATCGAAGCTAAATTTCACAACCCTTGTTTCATGCAAAAATGCCTTTTGATGTTCAGCTGAGACTCATATGAAGCTTCTGCAGTCCCACTGAGCTAAATTTCAAAGTTACTGTATTAAGGAACACTAATTTATTTTTACAGAATTAAACATTTAAAAGTTTACATGAATAGTTCAAAAATGTGGGTGGTTTCTGAGTCGACAACTGACCCATCATTAATTGAATTGATCAATAAAAGATTAATTTAAAGGCATAATCATTAAATCGTACAGTTTAAGTCAGAAAAACATAGTGTCTGCAGCTGTACGACCAACAAAATAACGTGTTGTATCTTGTAATCGCTTTTCCATTTCGCTTCCTCTACACACTTTATTAACCTTAATACTGCTGTCTGACTTTGGGGGAGAGCAAAACCTCTTTCTCTTGGCTTCACTTTTTCCATGCAATAAAACACAAATCCGGGAATGTTTTTGCTTGCAAAACATTAAATTATGAAAATGCGGGTTCTTGGCATTATCTGCTGTTTAACACTGAGCTTATGTATGCATACATTTATATAATTTTATTTTAGTTTTACAGTAAGCCTAGTTGCTTGTAGCAAAAAACTCTAGGGTTTGTTTATATTCAAGACTTCAGCTTAGCAGCTATTTCTGATCTTCTTATCAGGAAATGAATCCAAAAACCTGACTAAATGCTAATGCCACTGATAACACCTGACTATGTCCAGTATTTTTCCCCTCACTAAAGTGACTAATGTCCTGCGCACACGTTTTTGTATTTCAGCACTGCTTTTGATGTTTGTCAGGGGACATAATAAGCCACTGGCATACTGTATACACTGCCATACACCCTGGCAATTTTTAGTACTACATTAAAGCTGCAAAAGATAGAGTCTTCTGTAAAAACTCTTGATTCCTACAGGTTCCAGCCAGATAAGTATAAAGTAATATAAGTATTACATTTAACCCTGACACATGACGGATTTAGCAGTTTACTATGAGAGTTTGCAAGTTGCAGTATGTTAGCAATATAAAAAAAATATTATTATGATTAAGCTTTTTTTATACATATAATGAACTCATGATGGAGCAGGCAGGATTTGCATGGTTTATTATGCAAAAATCTTTGTACTCTCTCTGAAACCTCCTTGCGTTTGATTACGATCTGTTCCCTAAAACTGGCTGCACTGAAATTCCTTCTGTTTTTCCATAATCACGTCAACACAGGTGGAGGTCTGCTTTTGTAAAGATGGTGGGACTCATAAAAGCAACATGAAATGAGAACCCTGCAAGCTCGTTTTATATTTCAGCTATATTTTTGAGGTTGGAATTGGAATTAAATTGGAAATTTTCCCAAAATAGCCATCAAAAACATAAGCCACAAAAAATGGATTTTTTTGTGCTCAAAACAGGTTTTCATGTGAGCCAATTTCTTAATGTAACAGTGTGATATAAATCTGTGTATGGTACAGTAGCATTATTTTTGTCTTTTGTAGTAGTTGGTATGATTTGATATATGATTAATGTGTGCATTACCAGTCTGTGTGTGTTTGTGACCACTGGAGCATCTCACCCTCATCACACTGATCTCGGCTGCCTCGTTCTCTGATGGGAAGATTAATGACGCACACACACACACACACCCAGATATATGGTTCTTGGTCCCATTTTTCACAATGTCATTTCTAAAGAGCAATGCCATAAGTTATTAAATGAATCAACCTTCAGTCAACCAAGCTCAGTAGTTGGCACTACAAATCAAGGCATCAGGTAATGGTGGATCTCAGTTGTGTTACCCTGGACATAAAATTCACTGCTCTCTGTGATGTAGTGGTCTCTGGAAGCAATTAATCAGTTTAGGTTTACTTCAGGCAATTAAGAAGCATTTTTCTCTGTGTCATTGTCCTTTTTGAAGCTGCAGTGTGCTTGCCATCTGTTTGCTTGGGGGGAAGAATGACTGATCAGTGCATGTTGCATTTTGGTATTTACAGTATGATGCGACTCAATCAAAATTGTCTACACTGTGCAGATGGAACATTTTTCAAAATGAGCGAATCTTTTTTTGAGTCATTTAGATCATTTTGTTCTTTTGATCAGAAATAAAATTAAATGTTACATTTTCAATATACAGACCCCCAACACGTCTACATACACAAATTTTGGCTATAGTTCCAGTAATGAAAAGATTACAATGCAGCTAAGGATATAGTATGATGAACAGAATGAGCAGCTCACCTCTCATATCTTCTAGTCTGAGTTGTTTGTTCTTTAGAATCTGTTGCACTGCATAGCGTCTATGGGAGTCACGTGACAAAAAGACGAACGACTCGGACCAAAAGACTCAAAGTTAACTATTCATTTATGTTTACTGTACACAACCTATGGAGGTTGTGCGATGCTTTGCGCATGCGCGCCCAGTGGAAAATGGATGAATTACTCTGAGACTACTCGTTCTTTTGAGACACATTAAAGACTCGTTCATGAACAACCCAACACTACCTCTCAGGCCATGTAAGGGAGGTGTGTCCTCTGTACCTCTCAGTGCCTCTTGGTCTATGTGAAGGAGGTGTGGCCTCTGTACCTCTCAGGGTCTCTTGGTCGATGTGAAGGAGGTGTAGCCTCTGTACCTCTCACGCCATGTGAAGGAGGTGTGGCCTCTGTAGCTCTCAGTGCCTCTTGGTCTATGTAAAGGAGGTGTGGCCTCTGTACCTCTTATGCCGTGTGAAGGAGGTGTGGCCTCTGTACCACTCAGTGTCTCTTGGTCAATGTAAAGGAGGTGTGGCCTCTGTACCTCTTATGCCATGTGAAGGAGGTGTGGCCTCTGTAGCTCTCAGTGCCTCTTGGTCTATGTGAAGAAGGTGTGGCCTCTGTACCTCTCACCCCATGTGAAGGAGGTGTGGCCTCTTTATCTCTCAGTGTCTCTTGGTTAATGTGAAGGAGGTTTAGTCTCCCCTCTCATTTTTTGTGAATCTGAAACAGTATTTTTGTGCATGGATTATAAATCAGGATATGATGAATTGTTGTCTCCCTTTAGTTGTGTCTTTCATACAAGCTGTTAATCATGTTTTAAGATGCTCATACTTTTGTTACAGGCGAGCTGCACACTGAAGCTTTTGTAGTATACAAGTAGATCTGGTGAGGTCCAAGCTGCGTGAGATGATCTTAAACAAATGTAGCATCACTGAATCACTACCGGGAGTTATATTCTTGCCTGCTTCAGACTGGAATGCTGTTGCGTCACTGTGGTCGGATTTAGAAATATCTTTCTAAAAATAGCTGCCTGGATTTCTCTGCAGCTGACGTGCAGCACCAAGTATAAAAATGTGTTGTTGTTTTTTTTTCCTCTCTAACTGTCCTTCATAGTGTCGTTTCTTATGAAAGGTCTATTTAAAAAAAAACAAATGTCATGTTCTGATCAACAGCTAGAGTTCAAAGTCGAAATACAGTGCCATTTGAGCTTTAAAATATGCTGTATCATGGTTTGTTTTAAAAAAATATATACAGTATATATAATAAAATAATTATAACAGTCTGTCATTGTCATCATTAATAGACTTTACCCTTAAAGTAATGGCATCTCTGTAACTATGAACTTTTCAGTGTTCCAATCTTTTTTTATTACAGTAAGATTTTTTTAATACATTATCTATACAGAATAGCATTACATTACAGTATACTAGAGTTGGGTGACAGATGTACATTATTAAGGATTGTTCTCTTTAAAGACATGTTTTCATGTAGAACTGCTGATGCTTCTGCAATGACTGGGGAAAGTCAGGGCATCTAAAGAGGGGGTCCCCATGAACAGAATGTTTGTGTGACAGCTTGGTCATGTGATAAATTGATCTGCTAGTGTGTATTGTTGGAGTTTGGTGGCCGGCAGTTGATGGAGTTGAAAGAACACACCCCTTCTTTTTAACTATTTGTTGTCCCTGACTTGTTCTCAGCCATGCATTGTCTCTAGCTAAACTTTTTTTTGTGGTATTGGTCCTGTTGTTTTTACAAGCTTTCCTGAAAATTCATCAAACTTAAAACTAGTCGCTTACAGCAAAAAAGTGGACAGTTTAGCGAGTCCTAAATGCAGACTGCATAGAGAGTACAGTAGCATTCATCTCTTCTTGCACTTGGTTGAACTGTTCACATCAGTCACTGCTTAACCAATCATATCAGCACATGATTAGGCCAGTGCCTACTGATTGGATGTTCACAATGTTCGTTTACTGTTCATTCAAAGAAAAGACCTCCTGATGCTTTTGATTTATTTATATATAACCTATGGATGATATCCCACCTTTTTTGTGATCTGCTGCGTGCGTGCGTGCGTGCGTGCGTGCGTGCGTGCGTGCGTGCGTGCGTGCGTGCGTGCGTGTGTGGAGCCGAGTACTGAGGTCTACAACTCTGAGGAGATAGGACATCGTCTTACTTTTACATGTCTTCATTTGGCAAGGTGTCATTATCCAAAGCTAGTGAGGTAGAGTTTAATCCCAACATAAAGCTGTTCACAGTGCTGGCAGCGATACAATATCTGCAGTGAGAACAGAAAGAGGAAACATAAAAATTAAGGTTTTAGAAAGACAGGCCAATTTTTTTTTTTTCCAGCGTATAGTAAAAGAATTTAGTGTCTTTACATTACGGCTCAATTACAACTTTCCAGCCTTTAAAAACTATTTAAGCTATTCCAAACCCAACTGGAATACCAATGATGAATGAATGATTGGATTCCAATATTGACTTATTGAACACCACCTGACCTGAAGGCGCAGGAAATCGCATTATAAACAAATGGCGCTCAAAAAAAAAAAAATGCTAAAAGGGAAGTTGATGTGTAATATCAGGATTTAATTTGTTTAACTAGATAAATAATATATCTGACATTTCCCTCTGAATATGATACCAGTCCATCTTAGAGCACCTTGCAAACACATTCACAGAATAGGCATTTTGTGGGGAGGAGGGGGGGCGTCTGGTGATTTCAGAGGAAACACAAGTAAGTATTTCAACAGGCAGAGAAACTCCACTTGGATGGTAACCTGAGCTCAGGATCGATCCTGGAGCTGTGAGGCAGCAACGCCTTGCACTGCGCCAAAGTGATGCCATTAAAGTTCTTTCATATACAATTTTTACAAATCACACATGCCATATTTCCTCACCATACAACTGTTTACTAGTGACGGTGGTCAAACTACAAATGCTTTAATCTGTCATGAACCTTTTTCAGTTTTTTTTATGCTAAAGGTAAATCAGTAGGCAATGTTTGCTTTTGAGAAATCATCGCACCTTAGTTATTATTGGGTTAAATGCACTGCATAGCTCAGACTGCCTTCACTTCCCAGCAAACATTTGAACGTTTGCTGACCGTTGAAATGACGTCCCTCCAACACGACCCGTCAAGTACTTCCAAAATGAAAGTTTAACAGACGTGTTTGACATTAACTGATTCAAAGTATCAGAATGCATTTTTAGGAAATGTTCTGTCAAGTATTTTTACCAATTAATGCCTTAATTGCTAAAATCTCCACTAATTAATGCCGTCCTACTGCGCCGTCAGACCAAAGTTTGCTGGGTTGTGCTCTGTTTTGTTTTTCAAATGACCATTGTGTCATACCGTAAATACTGTATGTAGTGAAATATTTGTAACAATGTCTTGATGTGTTTTGTTTTGTGTCTTTTGTTTTTTCTCAACAGCTTTTTCGTGAAGTAAGGATTATGAAGATTTTGAATCACCCTAATATAGGTAAGACCTAGGCTTACGTATGGATCACATAATAGGAGTGAAAATGTCTATACAATCAAAAATATGGCTGTATTTTATCATCTCTAATCATTTTATCAGCGCACAATGCCATATATGACATGAAATTAAGGAGACACAAATGTGTCTGGAGTAAATTTAAGAGCGGAAAGCTGAGCAGTAATATGAAGATTCCAGTTTTGATTCTGTCTTACATACATTTTTAGTTAGTAATATTAACAAACAGTGTGTTGTGCATGAAATGCCTCCATTTATTTTACATGCTCATTTTTCAACATAAAAATTTAACATGAGTGATAAAGTTTTAATTCATCCCAGTTGTGTTATTGTTAATATTCTATAAGCCAAAGAAAGAAGTTATCCCTCCCTCCCTCTCTTTTTATTCAAACTAGTCAAAGATGATGTGACACACAGTGCACTGCATCAGGGTACCTTATTAAAAAGAAAACAAAACAAAAAACAAGCCCAGAAGAAATTAATGTGGTTACGTTTATATTAGTGTATGAATTTTTACCTCGCTCTGGTGAATTGAACAATAAGACAACTTTAAGTTAAAATAACTAGATTTGTACATGTTGGAAAACTACTTAGAGTGATATAATGCCAAGTTGAAAAAACATAAAACTGAAGAGGTGAAAAAGAAAAGTTTGAGTTTGTAATCCTGCCAAGGAGCTGAAAAATAAAACCAAGGGTATGTACCATGATTTACAATTATATAATAATGTACCATAATTTACATATGTTACGATTTCTGTTTTTGTTAAAACGGGTCTTATGAAATTGGTACAGAAAAAAGAATCGTTCAGGAGCCGGTATCAAAGTCTAGGTATCAGTATTGGTACTGGTATCGACAGTTTCTGATACCCAGCCATACTGAAGTGTGTTTGTGATGGTGTGGTGGAGATGGTGGGTGAAACCTCTGAATTCGTTCTGGTGCAAACCGTTTCCATCAAAAGTCACACGTGGGACTTTATTTATGTGTGCAGTGTAAGTGTTGCATAATTTCAATCTAAGCAAAGACCATTATGGAGATCAGTTGAATGTTAAGGATATAGCACAATTGCAACTCTGCCTCAAGAAAGACGTCCACCAAAAATCACTAACCAGGTCAGGAGGGTATTGTTCAGAGAAGAATCCGTGAGGCCGAGGGTCACAGCACAGAAATCTGGACAGATGCACAGTTCAGACAAGAGAAGTTTTGGAGTTAACATGTTGGGGGCTTGTGGAAAGCAGGTCCCTGAGACATAAAGTGACCTTTTTGGCCTTCCACAAAGCACAGTGTTAGGCAGGGACCGTGTAATACTTATTACACTAAAAACGAAACAGAAAGGTAACTCAAGCAAGTGTTGTTCGAGTTTTATTTGCACTTCAGCTGTATAGTAATAATGAAACATTAAAAATCCCAAAGCAGTCCAGGGAACGAAACTAGAGGAAAGGTTCAGAGGAGTGCAGTTTATTGTGCAGTGGTCTGTTTAGTATTTGTTTTGTTAATTTAATTTTTTGAGATATTTGTACATTTAAGGGAATAATGTTAAGTGAAGAAAATATCTTGCTATGCAGATAAATTGGCATAAAGGCACTTTGATGTATAATGGTGATTAGAGTTTTAGCTCTTATTGTGTAGTTTTAATGGCCCCTAACTAAGTGGAATCCATAAGTGACCAAAAGCACACTGTAAAAGACACAAATGAAGCAACATAACTCCACATTAAGACCTTTTAAAGAATGAGTTTGTCCCCTGTAATGCAAGAGATTAGTGACATGGCAAAGGGGAGCTGGGTTTGAGCGCTGGTTGCTGTTGATAAAATTGTTTGCGTGTGTGTGTCTGAGCTTGCTGTATCCCAGCCACAGTATTACCCTTATAAAGACTGATCAGAGCCTGTGTCTGTGTGATGAGACTATAAAAACCTAGACACTAAAAACACCTCAGTGTTGCTGTCTCTTTTCCCATCGTCTCTCATCACCCTTGCATGCCCTTTTTTCGTTCTTCCTTTCCTTGCCCTCATTCTTTTTTATTCAGTTGTCTCTCTCTCTCTCTCCTAACCTTTCTGTCCTCTGATTAATGTGCATCTCTTGAGGAATGGAGACTCGTTTTCTTGGCTGTCCTTCTCTACATCACAGCTCACGTTTCTTTATGCATGTTTTCCCTTTCTCGGGTCTCTCACTCAACATTTTAATTCAATTTGAGCTGGATTGTGTATCTAACAGAGCAGCATTACAGCAGTGAGATGACTGAGCTCAGGGCCGGCGCCTCTTCAGCAGTTTTGACTTTAGGCCACACTTGGCCTCCGCGCTATTGATTGTGATGACGGGACATTTTTCCGACTCAGTCATGTTCTGTTTTGCGTCCCTGTGTCTCTATGGAATTCTCTTTTTGGCTTTAAACTGCGCTTAAGCTGTAAATAAACCCTGCTGACTTTCTGATATCTTCCCTGTACTCTGTGTCTGCTCACAGTTTCTTTATTTTAAAACTGCTTCTGTCTAAACAGGTGGTGGAGGTCATACTTCCATCTTCATCTCAGAGATATGGTCACATGGGTGGCACAAGATACCAGATGACATAATTTAAAAAAAATAATTTATTAATCTAGCTCATTGAAACTTAGCTTAATTGTAATCAATCTTTACAATCTGTAAAAACGGTGTTCTCGTAAACATAATTAGGGTGAACCATCTAAAAGCCTTTCCCACTTTCTCATGGCGTGTGTGCATGTGTTTGAACAATATGGAAAAAGTATTACCCAAAAGCTACGCACACAGAGTCCACTAGTTACTATGGATGGGAATCACTAGGGATCACCCAGTACAATATTATTATGATATCTAGGTACCAGTTCAGTTTTTGTTGTGATTCTGTTTCACGATTTTATAAAGATCCTGATACGATATATATATCATTTTATCACCTTAAATTAAAAGTTAATTTAAAAAATCTGACTATCTGACCATTTTGATTCATACACATTCAAATTCCATACAAACTTAAATAATTCTTTTGATTGTGTAAAGCTG
>JAOTRS010000004.1:16346372-16358788 GCA_028565755.1 Dinotopterus cunningtoni
CCCATGTATTTGTTTATACATTACATATTAATAATAATGATAATAATAATAATAATAATAATAACAATAATAATTGCTTAATTAATTAAATCATTGCTTAATTACTTTTTTATGAGAGTACTTGAAGAAAGTACTCATCATCAGTTCTAATAGTTACCGAAAGAACCAATAGTCTGAATATGGAAGCAAAGCAAATATATATTTTATATAAAAGTTTTAATTTAAAAAAATCCACTTCCAAATTATAAAACCAATTAAAATCCACAAAATTTCTAATATTTAATGCAAACTTATAAATTAGGTCAAAAGGCGGCATGGTGGCATAGCGGTTAGCACTGTGGTCCTGCACCTTCAGGGCTGAGGGTTCGATTCTCACCTTGGGTCAATGTGCTTGGTGGGTTTCCTTCAGGTACTCCAGTTTCCTGTCACAGTCCAAAGACATGCAGGTTAGGCTGACTGATGTTCCCACATTGCCCACAGTGATTGTATGACAGCTGGCAACTTGACCCCTTAAGTAACTGCCACTGAAACGACAGGTAGATCTCCAGGGTAGGGAATACCCATCATGCCAGATGGACCAAAATGCCAAACAATTAGATCAAACGCGTGCACACACACATCTCATACTTTGTTCATATTTAAAAACCTGTATTCATGTTGCTAACTTTAGTGATAGGAATTCACCACTTAATGTTAGGTTGCAAATTCAATGCGTATGATTCAAATTCAAATTCGGCATCCATATTACCCAAGAATAGACAGAGGCAATCGACTCTGGAGCTTGGTCCGTTTTGTATCTCCTGCTGTCAAATAACTCTCCACATTTAGAAGATAAAATTTTTTTTTTGGTTGTTATACTCTCTCTCTCTCTCTCTCTCTCTCTCTGATAGTGAGCTAAGCATATGTGTGTATTTGATTCAAAGTGAACCAAAAGACCATGTATACACATTAAAATGTATTTATAGGTTCAGTAAATCTAACAGTGCTACACATACATTCATTTTTTTAAAATATTTTTTTCTGTTTCCTTTACATATGCTTATTGGTTAAGATGAGTAAAGGCAAAAGCTTAATAATTTGTACTGTAATTCATACTAAATCACTGTTAATGAATACCGTAGGAGAGTTTCTCAAAAAAAGTTCAATTATTAGTTCAATTAGTTAAAAAATGCAATAGTCTGTCAAATTATTAAAATCTTTATGTCTTTTTTTCTTTGGTATCTAAAATTCATGCTAACTAAATGATAAATGAGTTCATTGTTCCTCTGAGCAAAAGGTACAATAAGCTTGTTTTTCCTTCCACAACGGCTTGGGAGCCCTGGCTTTTGAACATTTGATTCACATAAATCTTTAGAAAGGAAATCTAGAAAGGTCATGTGTAAATTAGCCTGACCCCTCTAAATCTTTAAATGTCAGTAAACCTTTGTACCTCACAATCCCCCCATCCCCCACCCACACCCTCCCCAGACTAATAAATGATTCAGGTTGTGGAGCAAAATTTTTTAAAAATATTTAAAATGTTATTAAAATGCTATTTAAAATAATAAAAGTATATAAACATTTTCATCTATTCTATACAGGTTTGCTTGGGTCTATAGTAAATGACTGATCTGATATTTTATAAACAAACATCATATAGAAACATTGTTCTTCAAAGACCCCAATGCAACACAGAACATGAGACCATCTACACAGAATTATGTAACTAATGTAAAACAGCATAAAGTAGTTTAAGTGCTCAGTTTTAAACAATGAACAGTGTAGAAGCCAGTGACCTTCAACTACAACTATAACAACACATATTCACTAGCAAAGAAACTTTTAAAATTGTCCAGTTGTTTAAAATCTGGTAACTGTAAAGCATTCAGCTGTAACATTAATAATGACATTACAATAGTTCATATGCAAGTTGTTGCATCCATTTTAAAATACAGTAGAAGGAAAACGTGACCTTCAGGCATTCAAAAGCTTGGAATTTTTTCAAGACCTCACAAGTCAGACAATCTACAGTATGACATCATTACATGCTTCTACACAATGCTCAGTGGGGCAGCCAGGGGGGCTTCACAATTCACAATGAGAATCTTCAGTAAGAATGAGGGGTCTCGTGTGTCATTTGACATCACTGATGGTGGCTGTTCTAATGATTGTGGTGGCTGTATAGTTTATGTGAATGTTGTTGTTATAATTGTGGAAAACTGAAGTAAATAAAAAATTAGCTTAAGTAAATATTTTAAACTTAAGCATTATTTTGAATGAGGGTTAGCTGTTCTGTTCTCCACTATATTCAATAGTATACTGACCTCACAATCAAAATCCCTGCCCATTGTGGGATCTGCTCAGGCACCCATACACAGTAGCAGACTGATGACTTTAAAATGTTAAACAATATACATTTGCGCACAGTTAAATTTACAAAGACAAACAGAAGCATGTCCTTAAACAGGTGCAGTGGGTCTTGGAGCTAATTTTCACTGGTGTTGTCCTGTACGATGGCTGGTGTCCGACAGATGTGGGCATCTCCTCAGGTGCAACCAACACACTCTTTCTTACATGTGACAAGGTCAGGTTCAATGATGGCACAAATGCAGAGCTTGTGATGAAGATGGTGTTAAGATGTACCTTTGTATAGAGGAAGAGTTACTCTACCAACATCTGCAATTTGAATGATATGTATCAGTCAATCACTCACTCACTCATTCACACATCGTCTAAAATGTCAAATGTCTATTCTAACGACCAGTGTGATATCAAACTTGTTTAAACAAAGGTTACATAAAAATAGACTTTGGCTGTGTAGCTAATTTACTACATAAATTATTAAATATATTAAATAAAAGCTCATATTAATTAAATATATTGACAAATCACATATTAATATATTAACATGTTAATCAATATATCAATAATTAACATTATATAACTCTCTTTGGTCAGACTGGATTTCAAAACCTTTCTAAGATCAAAAATAAATATGTGTCCACAAAATCATTGTCTCCTATTTGACCTAGCAGGAGAATTCTCCACAGGGTGGGGTTGAGTGATGTCCTTTATACTGAAATTTTGCTCATATTCCCTTGTGGAATCATAGGCTTGCATCGATATCTTCATCCAGATGGTAAAACTCTGAACCCACCTTTTTTAGGGAGTCTTAGATAAGTGTAGTATAGAAGAAAATAGATAAATAGATAGATAGAAATAGATAAAATTTGTGGCCAAGTGTGGATGGATTACTTAGCTCGACCAAAGTAGAGAATTTTATTCATTTTAGTGGGAAAGAACAAGAAAAACTAAATAAAAGTAGAGCAGAAGCTCCACATTTATTTAAACTTGTAGTATGAATTTGCCTGAGCTCAGCAAGTTTTCAGAAGTAATAGCAGATTTTGTGTATTGTGGTAGTCGAACTTCTACTGTAATACTGTTGTTACCACCATCTCACTTGAAGGCAAAGACTATAACAAACATATCCAAAACAATATCAAGACTTGTAATAGTCAACACCAAGACAAGACTAAGACCACTGGTCATTAAAAGGTTTCCTCTTTTTTTAGTAAAGTAGCTACAGTATGTTAAATATTTATCTATATGTTAACACATGAAAAATTAGTGTAATCCAATTAGATTGCATGGAAGTTATTTTTTTAAACATACACTACCAAAAGTCAAAAGTTCAAATTCCATGATCTTTCCTAATTTTTTTTTACCCCGTAAAACAATACTGAAGGCATGAAAAATATCCAATAATCTCCTTTGAACTATTGATATTGAGATGTGTCTGCTACTTATGCTCTGTAAAGCCTTTATAATGGCTCTAAGGTGCTGTTAATTGGTGATTTTTTAGACTGGTACCTCTAAATGAACTTTTCTTCTGCAGCAGAAGTAAGTTTTGGTCTAGCTTTCCTGGTATGGTCTTCATGAGAGTCGGCTTCATCATGGTGCTTAATAAGTTTCGAAAAAGCACTTGACAATACTTTTCTTGCAAGAACTATTTCAGAATAGCTGACCGCAGTCCTTAAAGTCCTTGTTGTTACCTAATTACATAAATTCATATGTTATTTCTTAGTTTGGAAATCAACAAACTACGAAATAACTTATGAGTATTGTTCCAGAATAAAGAAAAATAAATCTTCCAACCTGTCCAAATCTGTCCAAACTTTTGACTGGTATTGTATATTAGTTTGTTAATTTCTCGTATCATTTAATATTAAAATGAATGTCTTACAGTCATTTCTAAAAACTAACTGAGACAAAGACATACAAGTTAAAATTTTAAGACAGGTTTCAAGACCAATTGTAACCATATAGAAAAGTTGTCATTTTATTCCCTCAATTGTTGTTAAGCATAGACAAAGCCTGGTGCACAGATGTATGTATAGTATTTTCCAAAACCTTTTGTTGTTGTTGTTGTTGTTCCTGACTACTGCCACATGGTGGCAAGATGTCCTTGAATGAAAGTATTTCAATGAAAGTGCTTAAGCAGTGCTACATCTGGTCCCATATTATGTATCAGATGTCTCAGAAAAAGAGTGCTGATCCAAGCACCACTCCATATCATCTTATCCATTAAGATGTAGAAGGCAAAAAGTGATCCTAGCTCATTTAGGCTTAAGCACTTCTCTATTTCTCAGAAACAGAAGTTGAGAAGTTTGATGCAAAGTATCCCGCATTGCAGGAGGTCAGCAAGGCTGTGCTCCATGTGTTCAGTGCTGTGATGAAGGAGACCCTGCCTATCATGGGAACCATATGTATACAGACTTCCTCTGTCTCCAAACTTAGGTCCCTGGTGTCTTTGCTACTTGGCCAGCCAGTCAGTGCTTCCACATTCTTCACCAAAGTGGGACTGAACTTTATGTCTGTAATCTGATCTCACACTGCTGTTAAAGATGGTAAGGAATTTATCTGTTTGGTTTGTTATAATATAATGAGGTAATATTTATTTAATACTTGTTTTATATATATATATCTTTCTGTAGTAGGAGATAACCTTTGTCTGGATGATTCGATTGGGTATTGGGTTCGTGAGAGACTTTTTGGAAGGACACAATTATAAAGTCCAATGTCAATTCTCTGAGGATGAACGAGTTGTAAGATCTGAGTAAGATCTAAATCTAATACAGTTTCTGTGTAGTATTTATGTTGCCGCTGCTCATGGACACCTTGAAATAGCCAGTTGGCTCTAGATATAGCAATGCAATCTCACAAGACTGTGGGTGTTCACACTTCCCATGTGTGGCGCTACAAAACCACCCTAAGTCCTGTTTGTATATGTTGCTGTAGAGGCTGGCCAAGTTCTCATTCTAAATATGTTCCTCATCAGAAACCTATTAAACCTACTCGGTCTCTATCACAGCAATGTAAACATGCTTCAGCTTGCTAAATATACTGTAAATATAATCAAAAGAATCTTATTTTAAGTTCAAACTGTACACTATGGTCACCTTTCTTGTTGTATGACATCTGTCCCAGCAAATAGAGCTTTGTTCAGTGGGGGACACATTTCTTTTTAATTTATTTGATAGCTTTTCCTTGTCCTGAATGCCTTCAGTGCCCACGGGGACTGTGGTCAAAGGATGCACGTGGGTCAACAAGTCATCCTGTGGGTTTCAGGCTCTGACATCACAGTTCACAGGCTCATCCTGTCCATGTCATCACCCTGCTGTCCTAT
Source organism: Dinotopterus cunningtoni (assembly GCA_028565755.1). Classification (NCBI taxonomy): domain Eukaryota; kingdom Metazoa; phylum Chordata; class Actinopteri; order Siluriformes; family Clariidae; genus Dinotopterus; species Dinotopterus cunningtoni. The sequence continues at coordinate 16,352,038 of JAOTRS010000004.1, forward strand.
CATCCCAGAAGGCATCAGAGCAACTACTGCACCTGCTTCCTCTTGCCCCAAACAAAAGGACAAGGGAAAAAGACCAAGGGGAATAACGGATATGGCAGGAAGAAGCCAAAGGAAATCCTGGTGGCTGAAAATACTGATCACAAACTGGGAATGGGGCAGGCGAGTTCCCTTGCCTGACACATTTCAAGATACTGGTGCCAGACCTCTCTTTCCTCACAGTAATCCTGAATCAGAAAAAATTATTCATTGGAAGGCATTGGAGTCCTTTACATGCCTTTGTGGACAAATTCAAAGAGCGAATCAAATGTACTTCTTTACTATTCACATTCTATCGCTGCACATTTTCACAATTAATCCTGGTTCTGAAAATTGAAAGCCCAGAACACCATGACGTTTGGTAGCTTCTGACCAGCTGCCACTGCTCTATCGGTTTGGTAGTCCTATTTTTATCATCTTTTCAGCTACTTTGTTCTTGACTGGACAAGAAATGTTGGAGATTTTCTGCCATTTTCTGCTATTATTTTCTTAAAAATAACTTGTCCATAATGTAAAATTACTATAACAGATGTCCACGTCAAACTGGGACTTGTAATGAAATTTCTTGTGACTAAAGAAAGATTTCAGGCACTGTACAAACATTTGAATGGTGCAAATGTTTTAAAGAAGACAGTAAGTCCATGAATCCCCCAATCCAAGCCGAGGTGTCTCAGAGCTCACTGCAGTCATTCCTGTGAACATTTAGCAAATGGATACTTGAAAATCGACAGATAACCTGTTGCCAACCTGCAGCAGGGATGCATCTGTCTGTGGGAACTTTACACACAATCATTCACAACACCAGTTGCACATTACAGGAACTTGGCTGGGAGTTATTGCCGAACAGTAATGACCTCACTCCAATTTCCCCATGTGAAGCAGCTGGTCCGATGGCTCTGGTGTACTGAGAAAACTTTATATCGTGACAATATCCAACCCTGGGATAAGCACATTAGTGTAACAGCGGATTATATAGAGAAACAAAGGTATTTTTTATTTTCATAATTGTGTTCTGTTATTCTGCACAATCAAAAATCCCAGTTTGGTAAATTGTCACATTACTCTCTGTTACTCAATCAATCTCTATACCTTTTGCTCTGAGCAGATTCATGAAAGGCTATCCCAGGACTCAGGGCACTAGACGGAGTAAACCCTGGATGGGGTACTTGTCCATCACACACCCACACACTCACTCATACACTGTGGGCAATTTGGAAATGCCAGTTAGCCTAATCTTCATGCCTTTGGATTGTGGGAGGAAACCTAAGAAGCAGGAGGAAACCCATCAAGCACGGGGAGAACATGTAAACTCCATGCACGATGATCCGAAGAGTATAGACGTGCATTGCCACAGTGCTAACTACTACGATACGGATGGTCTCATTTTAGATTTTTTTTTTCTCAAATGTATTGTCCATTATCTTATGAGAAATAATTTCCTACTTTATAACGGCTCTAATCTGAGGTTATGTAATTTGGTGAATTTTTGAGGCTGGTGACTCTAAATGAACTTCTCCTTTACAGCAGAGGTAGGTTTTGGTCTCGCGTTCCTGGGATGATCTTCATGAGAGTCAGTTTCATCCTGGTGCTTCCTGGGTTTTGCAAATGCACTTGACAATACTGTTCTTGCAAGAACTATTTCAGAACAACTGACCTTCATGTCTTAAAATAACAACTGACTCTTGTTGTTACTTAATCACTTAATTCCATATGTGTTATTTATTTATTTTTTTTTGGGAAAAAAAAAATCAGTGTTGTTCTAGAGTATGAAAAAATAATTCCTAACTCGTGTCCAACCGTTCAGATACCGGAACCATTATCATCGCCATTTGTTTGTAGTCGGATTATGCTGCGGCGCACCAGCACCAGATCATGTGACTTTTTAACAGCAACCAGTGGCAGCCAGAATATCTGTCTGCATTTATTAGAAATAATTTTATGTTTTGTTTTAGATATCACAAAGACAGACATTATGTTGTTAGTGTTATCTGACGAGCATAAGGAGCACCTGGGGTTTTTATCCGACGTGGACCCAGCAGGTAAGTAACGTTAGCTTTTAGCTTTTTTTGTTGTTGTTGCTTTGGACCACCTATCAGGTTGTGGTGCTAGTTCCGTAGTCTGTACTACAGATTCATGGAGTTTTGAATGTTATTACAATATTAAATGCACGGTTTTAAATTTTATTTATTCAATATATTGCTGTGAGATTCAAGTTGAGTTAAATTATACTGCATATATATGGCATATTAAATAAACAAAATCAATTTTATAGACCAGTCAGGTAGGTTTAAAATAATCTTAAATAGTTATATTTGATCTTTGTAACTGTTGGTTACCAGTGTAACATTAACAATAATAATAATATTAACAACAACAACATGGATCCTTTGGTTATTTCATAGCCCTCAATTTAACGAACCATAGATTGTCAATTGAAAATGAAAATTATTTGCAATACTAAATGCCCCTTTAGTCAAAATGTGTAATACTGCATGTTACTGATATCGTGTATTGGTTTAATTATTATTTTTTTTTTATCTAAAAAAATATTAGCTTGCTATGTGATTGAATGTGATCATTTCATTCAGAATGTTAAATTGTGTTTTAGTTGTTGGAGAGTTTGGCAGAATTGCTGTGGAGTTCCTAAAGAAAGGCTCAAACCCTAAGATCTATGAAGGAGCAGCAAGTAAGTCAGGTTATTCTCAGGGGCAGAAACATTACATGATCATGTTGTGCTTGACCATATTGTTTATAACGCTTTTCCATGTTTCATGACTTGTCTTCTAGGAAAACTGAGTGTCCCAGCAGAGACTGTGCAGCATAGTGTAGAGGGACTGATGTTTATTCTTACTGAAAGTTCAAAACTTATGGTGTGGGATTTTGTAAATTTGTATAAATGCCCTGTGCTAGAAGTATACACAGTATGTAAAGCTGCTGCTGTGTCATCCTTTTGCAGATCTCTGAAGTAGACTTTCAGGATTCAGTGCTGGTGCTGGGTTTTTCTGAAGAGCTCAATAAACTCCTGCTGCAGTTGTATTTGGAAAATAGGAAGGAGATTCGGCAGATTCTGAGTGAAATTGCTCCATCTCTGCCCTGTTATCACAACCTTGAGTGGCGGCTTGATGTGCAGGTAGGCATTGGGTATATCTCTGTGGTGTCTATTGACACAAGATTGAATAAAGTAATAAGGTGTCTTAGTGGTTAGCAATCTCTTGTCGCACCTCCAGGGTTGAGTCTCAGCTTTGGGTCCGTGTCTGGAGTTTGCATGTTCTCCCTCTCCTTTTTGGGTTTCCTCCCACAGTCCAAAGACAAGCAGATTAGTCTGATTGGTGATCCCAAATTGCCCATAATCTGTGGGTTTTGTTGTGTGTGGTTGTGCCCTGCGATTGACTGGCACACTGTCCAGGGTTAACACGCCTAGTGCCCCGAGTCATCTGGAATTGGCTCCAGTAATCGAAGGTCCCTGTACAGTATACGCAGTATAGAGAATAAATGAGTGAGTGAGTGAGTAATGTCATGAGTGTGCACATTTTTGCATCTAGTGATACCAGACAGATTTTAAAAAATATTTTTTGTTCTTTTGGATGTCGTGTTGGATTTTAAAATTGTTGCAATTCAATACAAATTTTTTTAATCAAATAAGTAAATAGGTTTTAATCAAGTGAAATTGCATGATCTATTTTATGCATCCGAAATGTAAAAAGCGGTGTGTAAACTCTTGCTCTCAACTGTGTAGTCCATCCCAAAACATGTATTATTGTTTTTTTGAGGTTCTCTCACCTCTCGAGGATATAACAATTAATTACTATACACAGTCTATTTCATCTCACAAATTATTCAAATTGACATTGTGATTTCCTGTTTTCGCAGCTAGCCAGCAGGGCTTTGAGACAGCAGGTGAAACCTACAATTACCTTGAAGCTCCATATGGAGAATGGAGAGACACAGAGCGCCAGTGTTCTGCAGACAGACCCTGCCACGCTGCTGCATCTTATCCAGGAGCTAGAGCGGGCGCTCACTGAGGTCAAGAGCAACCACTGTCGCCGAATCCTCCGCAACATCAAATAGGATTGTACAGAAAGTGGACACTAGGTGGTGTGCCAGGTCACCTAACGCAGTGCTCAGGAGCTGTTTGAACTCTTAGTTAATGAACTGGTATGTTGTGACAGGAAAAACAGGAAAATGTACCTTAAGGACCAAACACATGAATGTACTGAGTGAGCTGTTGGATACAGCTACGGCTTAAGTGAAGTTCCTCAGTGTCATGACCTAAATGTATAACACACACTTAAGAAAGATATGAATGATGTTAAAACCTGGAGTGTTTATGCGTCACTTTAATTTTTGGCTTGTTTGAGAATTTATGTTCTACAGTTAAAACATTTTGTCAGTATTTTTTTTAACATATGGTAAAATACATATTTTGGGACCATTCCGTGTAGTAAGGAAGAAGAGTGAAATTAATATTCATTTTCACTTTTAATAATGTTAAACAAAAATATTGTGTAAATCTAAACTCTAGCAACTCTAAGCAACTTGCTTTGCTGTTATTGACTGTTTTATAAATACATTAATACATCCTTGTAGCATCTTGTCCTCATGTCAAATCCTATGAATTGTGAGAAAGCTCAAGTATCATTAATTTGTAAAGGGAAAAAAATTCAGGTCACATTTTATCTCCCGGTTAGATCATTAGAAAATGTTCCTTGGGAGTGGGATAATGATTAATTTACTAATCATTCACTAATCTTACACAGGATAGAAAAGCGGTAGAAAGGTTATCAGCTTGAACGTGCCCATTTCTCAGCAGTTTTGCACCTATCGCTTCCACTGGAACAAAAGAACAAAACGCAAAGGTATGTAAGAGGATACAAAACCGTTCCCAGTGCCAAATTCTCAGCAAGGTTCATTGCCTTATAAATGCCCGTACCAACCTGTAGACAATTGCACTCGAGTTGTTTAGTACTCAGGGTTAAGTGGTGTGTAAAAAGGATTAAAACTACACAGGTGTTAATTCTAGAGTCGGTTAGTGGCCATTTAAGGGATACTTAGCTGTTTTTCCCCTTCATTTGTGATTTGCCCATATTATTTTTTGGCATAATTTGAACACTTGATTGATGTTTACACAAATGGATGACACACTTTGGGTTTTACTGGGTGTTGCCAATCACTAATTTTGGTTATTGCCAATTACAAATTTTTTATTTCAACCTAATTAATATGATGAGTGTTTATTTTAATGTAGTCTTATTAATTTAGTTTTCATTATCATCATACAATGAGGTAATATAGTGGTGCAGGTTGTGTTGCTGTCTCACAGCTGCTTCAGTCCTGAGCTCGGGTTGCCGTGGAGCAATGTTCTTTGTATGGTGTGGTGTGGCGTAGTGTTCATCACTATGGCCTCACACTTCCAGAGTTGAGGGTTCAATTCCCAACTCAGGTCTGCGTGCGTGGAGTTTGCATATCCTTCCTGTGCTTGGTGGGTTTCCTCCAGGTACACCGGTTTTCTCAGACAGTGCAAAGACATGCAGGTTAGACTAACTGGCATTTCCCAATTACTCGAAGTGTGTGTGCTTGTGGCCTGTGAGTAGATTGGCTGTCCCCCGAGTATGAGGATAGGCTCTTGGCCTCCTGTAACCCTGTACAGGACAAGCAGTAAAGGAAGCTGAGTGAGTAAAATTAAATGTTAAAGTCTGTATTTTAATTTGAAAAAAAAAATCTTATAAACTGTAATTAACTTGGAGGATTTGAGCTAATCTCTGTTATTCCACTAGGGAGCAAAATAGAGTAATAAACCGAAGCATGTAAACTGAGCCTCTGACAAGTCCTAATAATAAGTGATTCTTTCTTACTATGCTTAAAAAAAAACATAGAATCCCAATTAAATCTAGTTTGCTGCCGAGTTGTAACATTAAAAAGTTTGGAAAAGTACAAGCGGTAAATACCTTTGCATAGAACTGTATGGTATGGTAAATACTTAAAAAATAATTAATACTTTAAAAAAATGCATTTTCTTGGTAATAAAATGCTTTGTGTTTGTTAAATCTATCTGTGCATCCAAAATTAACTTTTTTAGATAAATGCACTAATTTATTGGCATTTAAGTGGCATTATTGCCATGTTATTACTCTCTAAACTGTTTTTTTTTTTTTGTCTGGCCTACTGGACGTCGATTGGACTTCATGTAATGTGATCCATTACCTAAACTGAGTTTGACATTAGATACACACAAATTGTACAGGCTTATTGGAGCGTTGTATTAAACACTAAACCATATGCAGGCTGAAAGTGTATGGTTTTTACAGAGCAGGTTTGGTAAACAAGACACCGATTGTAGCAAGACACTTATGCTGCATTGAGTTTATTATAGCTTACAAACACAATGGAAAAGATTGTTGTATGCACGTATAATTCAAATACGCTTTTTCTCTTTGTTGGGGTTTGCCACATTGGATCATTCAATCTGCAAGTTATTGGCACTGGTTTTACACCAGATGCCCTACCTGCCACAACCAACCGATTGATCCAGGCTTGTGACTGAGCGCTCAGGATGCCCTGCATCTCCAAAGGCTAGGTATTTTTATGGGCATAGGGTTAAGGGCCTTGCCCATGGGCCCAACAGTAGAGCCTCATCCTCCTGAGCCACTATATAGGGCCCCCTATTGGGCAAATACACTATACCGCTAAAATTATGTAGACAGCCCTTCTAATTTTT
>JAOTRS010000004.1:16361818-16376577 GCA_028565755.1 Dinotopterus cunningtoni
TAATGTATATCCACAACACAAATAGCCTCTCTAACTCCACTTCATATATCTCATGTCCTTAAAAGAATGTCTATACGGTCCTAAAAATACTCACCCCAAAGATCATATAGGTCATAGGCTACAGCTCTGTTGTGTTTCTTAGGAAACTGTGTTTCTATCATTTTCACACACCCATTAGCTTTACTGTTGGATCGCAGCTGGGTTACAAGTCAAGTTAGTTGTTAACAAGAAAGCACCACCTTACACCAAAGTAGTTTCGTTTTACGTTTTGTCCCTGGCCTGAGGTTTTGCAGATTTGTGTTCAGGGACCCTGAATCAAGGTGAGTATTCAGGAAACATTCTGGCATTATCAGTAGGTATGACAGACGAATAAAGTCATTTCTTTTCAGTTTCATGGGCTACACTTTTCACAGTAAATCCATTATCAAGACTCACCTTGATCATGTGATAAGGATGACTCTCTATCTTGAGATGTGACTAAACTTAAACACAAGTCTGACTCTGTGTATAGAAGTGTTTTGAACAAGCTCTGTTTAGGAATGAAGGAGGCGGGATTAAGCAGCACATCTTTTCTTCCCAGGCCCTGAGGACTTGGTGGTTATCTCAGTTGGTAGAAAGTTGATAAGTCATTCGGGCTGTGTTGAGCTCAGTGGGGTGTTCGCAGTTGGGACAGGATTTTTAAACTGAGAAGCTCCACCTACTGTATATCGATCCCAAAACTTGTATCGGGGTGACAAAAGAATAAGATAAGGGCACTCGGATTTAACTAATAACTCAGTGATTTGCAAAACACAGCCAGGGGTTTGATTTAAAAAAAGTTTTATTACAATTATATACACGATTACCAAAATTATATTTATTATTGAGTTCTTACAGTTCTTGACTATTCATATGAATGACATACAAACCTTAATAACTGGAACAACAAACAGAGCTTTACAATTTTTTGACTCTTGTGTTTTGTGAGTGGAAAATTTTAAATAATATTATTTAAGAAGAAAAAATATTATGTACATTTTATAAATTTACAGAGCCTATTATTTGAATGTTTAATAAAAAAATAGTACTGGGTGGTCAGTTTTTCTTTTAGTTAAAGAGGTTCCTGGTTACAAAAAGTTTGAGCTCTTGCTTTAAATGTCTTGTTTTATTATCAGCTATTAAATTTGAGCTTGACTCATGATTAACTGAATATATGATTCTCATTAAGTCTCAAATTCAAATTTGAATTCAAATTTTATTTTTCACATACACAGTCATACACAGTACGATATGCAGTGAAATGTTTCTCAGTAGCAACCGGGATTACATTCTTAGTCCACATTGCTGGAATATGTCATAGTTAATATATCATAATGCTGAATGTGTATTGAATCACTTGATAATCTATGACTTGTCATACTTTAATTCATCCATAAACTCCACTGATTACAGTTCGGCAGTTTGGTTTTATGAAGTCAGATGGTTACAACATGAAGTTTCACACAAACCCTTACAATATATGATAGATGCTGATCTCCAGAAGGTGATAGGTCATCAATCAATGGGCAAAGTGTCCTCCTCAGCTCCTCATCTGATGACTGGGTGGTCCTGAAATGCAAATATTCTGTATAGTATAGTGTATAGTGCCCCTTATCAAGATCTTTTTTCATTTAGTTCCATAATTGCACTACTGGAGATACATTACCCTTAAAAAATAAATGAATAAACTGCTGAGGTCTGGAGTTTGGTGTACTTGTAGCTAATTGGTGTGGTAAAGGTGACAATATCAAGTGGTAATAACATTCTTCTATGAATCTGCATTATCATGAAAGCAGTACAGGATTTTGTGTTTTGCTTTGGCTAATGTCCCAAAGCCTGCTTTGTTCGGAAGCAAGTTTGACTCAGATGCGGGAATGGCCTCCTCTTGGTCATCTTCCTGCTTCTCTCCTCCTCTTTCCAAACTGACTTGTTGCATTTTCAGATAAACATGTTAGTGCTTGCCACGCATTCAGTTGGCACATCCACCATCAACAAAGCTGCAGACCTGGGCTTCCCTCCGCCCTGCAATTAAGCAGTCAAGAAGACAAAAGTCTGCCTGTCAGGGGTAATTACTCTCTCAAGTAAATGCTCCCCCTTTCCCAACCTTGTGTGTTTTGAAGAAGCTGATTAATGCTTAAAATAATGGTGCTAGAATTAGACTATGCTATTAGGTCATACTTCTTACTTCCAGCTGTATGCACGGTTTATGATGTCACAATTCTTCATGACCTTATTTCCTTTTATGAACAATTGGTTATAAGTAAAAAAAATATATAAAAAAAAAAAAGGCAGAAAATGGCATTTTCCCATTTTATCCTCCGGAAGTAAGTATTGTCTGTAATATAGCATGCTGTCTGAGTCTGACAGAGCAGTATGACATTGTCTATTCCACCCTGTAAACTTTCTTTCTTTAGTGATGTGTCACTACACGTATGACATCTTGCATTCATACTTCCTCACACCTTCCCAAACCTGTTTAGGTTTAGAACGTTTACGTTTTTCAGTGATGACTAAACTAACAGCAATAAGAAACCCAGGACAAAAGGTATTCCCTAGCACAGGTTTAAAAAAAAAAAAATCAGTGCAGTGATTTATTAAATCACTGCAGTCACCAACAGCTGGGTTTTCTGGTTCAGTGAGTGAATTAGAGCCAGAATTATTAGCTGCCCACAAAAGTAGAAAAAAAAATTTGACAAACTTTTTCATGTCAAAGTAGTCTCTAAGTAGGAGTATTCAAAAATAATTTGTTCTGTATCTACTATTTTATTCTGTACTTTCTTTCCCTTTTAAGGGACAAGAGAATATCGTCTGCTTTTCCATGATTTTGAGCCAACAGTTTGACATGATTGATTGCACCTGTTTCATAAAATACATGTCAGTAGTTTTTGTGATATGCTTAGTTTCTGTTAGCTGAATTGACATGTTTTTGTTGATTTCGTCTGAGCAGATTAGGGATGGGCCTCTGACATCACAGCAAATGAATGGATAAGCAGGTTTGGGAACAAGTGATGCAAGATACTATCTTTTATGTCTGTTGTGTTGCACAATTTGCAAATTATACAGTACTTAATGTGTCTTGTTATAGGCTTTCTCTAAGTTTAAATTAGTTAAAAATTGTGGGTGAATTCTGTTCCCTTTGACCTAATTCTGAGTAAATATGGTAGAAGTACAAGCCATTGTCTAGTTTTCATCTGGACTGTTGCTTTTTGCACATTGAATAGAGGCAATATAAATTCAATAAAGCAGGTGGAAAAATAATGAAAGTATGGCTTTTGAGAGTTTTTAATGGGACCTTGGTTTGGCTTATATCTACAAAGTAGCCATAACAGATGTGTCTGTGGCAGCAATAGGCAGTCTGGATTTTTCTCGTCTGTTCTGAGGTTTGTAGGATACTGGCCTCAACAAGCGAATTAAATTATAGCAGTACAGCATTAAATCATGTAAAAAAGAAAAAAAAAGTTACCCTCTTTTCTACTTCTTGATTAAAAATAACACCGGTTTGTACAACAACTCCAAAAGCCATTATACAAACTGTGAAAAGTTTTCTATTTTTAATTTTATGTTGTATTTATTGTCGGCATAAAAATACTTACAACAGGACCGGCCCTTAGCATATTTCTTCTTTATTTTTTACAGTTGAACTTTATTAAAATTTTTTCCAATTTAAGTTATACAAAAACTAAATAAAGTTTTGCTATTGATGCAACACTACAAAAATATAATAACTCAAAAAAAAATGGTTAACACTTTTTTTTGTTTTTTCTTTCAGTGTGCTGAGATTTTTTTGGTTTTGCTCTCAGTTTTAGTCTATCATCAAATAGCATCAAAACATACAGCACAGTCTTAGGCACCTCTTTTAAGTTCAGCTTTTTATTTTATTTTATGACTTTATTATCGAGTTTGTACAAACACATTTCTGATTTTCAAATGTAAATATTCCACCAATTCAAAGTTACAGAAAAAATATTTGTATGGCTGAACAGAAAGCAGCACGTTATATAAGTGACAACTTCTTAGACAAAATGGAAGCTGCTGAGTTTTGTATGTGTTATTGGGAAGCATGATTGTGCTACCATGTTCCAAAACTTGAAGGTTCTTTCACCACTTGATGTCTATAACATGGATGGCTGTAAAACTGGGTTTGGCAGTAGATGGGTTAGATTTGCCACATTCTCCTCTGGTGATATGAGCTACTGCAAGACAGGATGGTCTTTTGTAACACAATCAAGTGCTTGAAACCTGGGTGACTGGGTGATGTAAATTGTAAATGTGCATTTAAACTCAAGTGCCATATGGGGTTGTGATTTGTATATTTTAAAAATCTTCAGGCGGTGTGACCCCAAAAATGGCGATGCCATCTCAACTTTTTCAAGTTTTGATGAATATATTTAATAGTTTATTTACCTAATGGAGTGTTTTTGATTAATGATTATGATGGATCATTTGTGTAGTGTGTTAAGTTCCCATAGCTTTATTGAGCTTAACAAAGTTGACAATAACACCGTAGCTGCTGCACACATACACAACAGCTGATGGACACACACAGACGATCACCAAGCCAGGGCTTCTAGCACCCTGAGGTATAATATATAGAAAGAACCTGTTATTTATGAGCTTTAGGCTTCAGACGCAACGCTTGTTTAATTCCTGACCTTTGCTGCCTCTCCAAAATGAAAAGCCTGTCATTCAGAGCCTGAACTAAAACTATAGTTTTATAGTGCAAAGTTTTAATGGTGATTTGTTCTGGCTTGGACTTTGACTTGAGCCACGTTGCCATCACTACAAACACTTTAAAAACAAAGAGACCCTTGAGAGTGATGGGTGATCTCTGCCATGGAGTGTTAAACCCTGATAGATAAGATGATCTATTCATAATGCACAGAGGGCCAGTTTTGATTGAATTAATGTAAGCTGGGTGAGAGGGTAAAGAAGCTTGTGTGTGTGTTTGCAGTCTGGAAACAGTTACGTGCTCAGGTCAGTCAATAATCCGATATACGTGAGTTTGCTTAAACGGCTGCGTAGAAGCTGGAGGTGTCGGACAGAGAGAGCTTTGTTTACTTGGCTGCTACTGTGAATCGTACGCAGCCGTGGTTTATAACTTTTAAATAAGGAAGCAGCTCTCTGGCTGCGTATCAGCTCTCGGACATGGTGCTGCTGACCTTCAGCAGACGTCCCTTTACGGGAAGACAGCTGGAAGCCTTTAGCTAGAAAGAAGATGGGAGATTACTACACACACACACACACACACACACACACACACACACACACACACACACACGTACGTGCTCGAATGCATTTCATGTGCTTTTACCTCTCTGTCAGTTTACAGACCTCAGTGCAGAGCGTGGAACAGACAAGTCTAAGCTCTTCCAGGAACTTTTGCTTTTGATCATTATAATGTAGTAGATGTAAACTTGGCAGAACACACTTGTCTGAGTTCACCAGTAGTTGAACTAAAGCAGGGTCTGTTTATCTGTAGTTGATATTTTATTTTATTCCAGTTTATTGTATTTTTGCCTATCTGCTTGTATTCATGGGTATCTCATTGACATGTTCACTTGAAGTTGAAATGTTTCTGTTGTCCTTATTAAACTCGCCGGTTATATTACATAAGACCACTGGGCACATTTGTTACTTATTTTTCTGATGTACGTATTTTCCAAATCATCAGCATGAACTGTAAAATGTGCTTGTCACGTGCGCTCAGCTGTTTTTCTCGGTGGTGCTTTCCATGCTCTCCCTCCTCCCCTTCCTAATATGCAGTTGAAAGAGACGGCTCGGTCCACAGGATATGAAACCACTTATTTCCTTTTGTTTGCCTGGATAATGGCTGGAGGGACACAGCGGCCTCTCTTTTGGGGTTTAGTGAAGCAAAAAAACAAACAAAAAAAAAACAAACATGAGTCACTTCAAAGGCAGCAGTAAAAATGGGAAAAATAGACAATATGACTAACTTTACCAAAGAAATAAAAACAGCAGGTCTTGTGTTTTGGCTTTTTGTTCGACATGAAAAACAATAGTGGGCCTACACTTCATAGTGTGTCATGTGTAAATAGGCCAGCCATCTGTGATGAAAGCGGTTTGTTTGATCATAGAATCTTTTTTTTTTTGGTGTGATTCATTTTATTTTTGGAAAAAAGTATTATTATAATACCAATTTCAGAATATCATTTGTCAGCATTTTAAATGATCGAGTTTAGGCCTAATTAAAGTGTTCAACATGAAACAGGCTCAAAGATAAACTTCTTGAATGAATAATAAAACATTAAAAAGATTCCATCTGCCAGTTTTTGCCAAATGTCTAAATAATGTCAGACTGTCTGTAACCTTCACAGCTGTTGAAGTAGTCAAAATCATGTAACTATCCGAACACACTTGGCATTCCTGGAAAGCGTAAGATGTCTGTCTGGAGAATAGAGTTTGAAAAATTTGGTTTAGTATTTATTTCTCTAAAAGAATGTCAGATTTCACACTTTTTGGGGGTAAGAACAGGTGTAGAAATGAAGTTGTTATACTGTCGTACATGTAGTTTCAGTCCTCATTGAGTCAAATATTAAAGAGTTTATCATTAACTCCAGTTTTTAGCCTTAAAGGTTTGCTTAATAACATCAGAAGCAGTTACTTTTTTCTCCTTGCTGCTCTTGTGTGGGATTTCCTGTAAGTGGGAGGATCCTTATTCTCTGACTCCTCCCTCCATTTCTCTGTCTCTCTCTCTTGCGCGCGCGCTGCCTATTCATGAAGCCTGGAATGTGAGCAGCAGCTATGTGGGTGTATTGTTCTCGCAGCACAGAAAATCTCTCTGCGACCCCTCGCCTGCTTTTCTATACTGCCGGCATTTCATTCAGCACGCCGATGCGTGCGGCCGCGTTTGTTTTGGAACTGATCAGAGAGCAGGGCACAGGCAGAGGTCCATCCTGATTCAGGCAACTGTCACCCTGTCACGTGTGACGTGTCTCCAGCCACAGAGGACATGCTGCTGAGGGCCAACTTGAGCATGAGCTAATTCTTATTGTCCAATCAAATAAACAGAAGTGAGAAGTGAGAATGTGATCTTGAGGAGGGGCCCCGACATGCTCCTGATCTCTCTGAACCCGAACCGACGCAGCTGCATTCCAGTCGCCATAGTGTGAGTTATGAATGGGGGTTGGCCATAAAGTAGGTGAAAAGCGAGGATGACGGAATTCCTTGGGTTTACTGACTTTGTTGGAATCCGATTATACACACCATTAAACAAGCACACATCAAACTCGATTGGATGGCCTGATTCGATTGGCATGTAACACTTAAGAATTTTTCCCTCCCCCTCACAGAGAAGCTCCAAGAAGATAATGCTTGTTGATGTTATCCAAGTAAGTCTTCCATTTTGATGAAAGGACACCCATCCAAACTTCAGGTGTTAAAAATAAAACCGGTACGGCTGCATAGCTGCAAGCTCTGAGCATATGCAGCCTGTGGGCCTCCTGATGCCACAGGCAGATTACCCCTACAAAGCACAGAAAAGCACCAGCTTCATCCCTAACGCACGCCTGCAGCATTTCCTCCATAGTGATCCAGTACACTGCTAGCGTATAGGTCAGTGTCTTGTGAGTATAACATTTGGCGTCAGCTGCCATGGCGTCTCTGGGTGGGACGTGTCTCAGCTGGTCCCCGTTATGGATAAGGTTATGTTCTGACAGGCTGCTCCCATGTGTTTTTTTTTTGTTTGTTTTTTTTGCATTGTTCAATATGAGCAGGAATGAGCTTTTTGCAATCGGATTTTTTCCATATTTATAAGTGGTTTCGGGTCAGATTTGGATATACAACTCAGACTGACCTGTTAAATTCATGCAGACTTCATTTTGAGCTTTTTTTTTTTCTCAGACAGTGTCCAAGATTTAATTATTCAATTCAATTCAATTTTATTTATATAGCGCTTTTAACAATGGTCATTGTCTCAAAGCAGCTTCACAATAATGAAAGAAATTAATTTTTTCAATTTCAAAATAAATAAATAAATAAATAAATTGTGAATGACCACAAGACAACCAACATAAAGGCAGGAAATATTATTTATGTACTTTCAGCCAAGAAAAAAAATATATACATATATATTGACACAAACGTTGTGCTAAAGTTTGCTGGATTTTTTAGAGAAACACAGTCTTATTAGGCTGGTGGTGGGAACTATGGGCGTGGGGATCATGGCCAAAAAAAGGTGCAACTTCAAAACAGTAAAAGTAATGGTCTGCATCAAGCAAAGAAGACAATTAAGGAGATCTGAACTTGCTGGAACTGGGTTAAGAACCCTTCAACACATTATCAAAACCTGGAAGGATGGTGCTGAACTGTCAACTTTGTGGGGAAAAAAATGTGGTCGGAAGAAAATCATGAATGGAGATCACTAAAACATTTGGTGAAGTTGCATGGTAAAAAAAGAAACAGTAAAAACTATAGCTATGTTTAATAGTGAAAGTAAGACCATTTCCATGCAACTCACAGGATTGGGATCAAACAGCTGTGTTACTATTAGAACACCACTTGTGCTAATCATAAGGCTTTGATTTGTTAGAGAGCATACAGATTGGGCTTTGGAGCAATGGAAAAATGTCATGCGGTCTGATAAGTTCAGATTGACTCGATTCCAGAGTGATGGATAAGGCAGAGTAAGAAGTGAAACATGTACAGCAATGCACCCATCATGCATAGTGGCCACTGTACAAGCCTCTGGAGGCAGTGTTATGATCTGGGGTTGCTTCAGTTGGTCAGGTCTAGAAGTCAGCTGATGACCTGAATGTTCTAAATGACCAGGATATCACACACAGGGAGTTATTCTTCCCTGATGGCACGGTCATATTCCAGGAATTAAAATGTAAAAGAGTGTTTACTATAAATCTTTTGTATGTTTGGAATATCTTAGTAGTCTCTGTAAATGCTTCCTGTGTGGGAATATAATTGTGCTATAGTTTGTCTTTGGGGATGCTCTATGATCCAGGTTCATCTTGATGAAATTTAAAATTTTGAGCAAGAAAATATTACTCCAGATATCTAAAATTTTAAAATGATATATTAATGGATGTCTTTAAGTCATTTTTTGGAACATTTCCTCAGTGTACACCTCTCTAGACATTATTTAAACACTATTATTCTATTATATTCACATTAAATATGAATATTTTACTGGATTATTTCCTAGCAGAATAAATTGTCAAATAAATAAAGCAATTTAATGGGTCTAATCCATGGCGAAATCTCTGGATTTCTGTCAGTTGCCAAGTTACACTCAGCAGTCTGTCAAATGAATCAATATGCCATTTCTGTTTGTCCCATAATGTGGAATGGTGCGCTGCTGTGAGGATCAGGCCATACGAGAGGGGAAACTTTCTTTTTTCCATCTAAGGAATAATTTATAATCTACAATAGGTTACAATAAAAATATGAAACATGTAGCTGAAGAAAACTGAGGTGTACCGAAGAGAGATTTTTAAAGGTCATTTTAGCTAGAAAGTGCAGATGCAAATGGGAGAAAATGCAAGTGAGCTGTTAATAATGACAGGTTAAGTATATTAGGCGGTAAATTAGCAGAGGAGAGAGTGAGGGTCTGTGGGTACATGAGGGGGAGTGAGCGAGGTGGGGGACTGGCTCAGAGCCAAGGTTCGTTCCCATGTCTGCTGTGGCATTATTAACAAAGAGTGCTTTGTGAATGGGGACATTAGGCTAATATCAATCCACTCTTTTTATTTGTACTTTCTCCGGATGAGAGAAAGGGGCTAGTGTGCCATCCAGTGTTAATGGGGGTTTCGTGTGAAATGCTCTTTTGTTTTATAGCCCTCACTGGATGTATTGTAGCACAATTCACAAAGCAGTGGCTCTTAGCTGGTTCTGTTTCCCTGTTGGCTAACGTATGTGTGGACTTGAAGAGAGGAACTCTTCAGCCCTAGGAAACGTCTGTTAAAAAGTCTGGTAAAATCATGGAAAGATTTCATTCATTATTTTATTACAATTTATTAACCAGAACTAGGCTGGAGGGTAAAAAAAAAAAAAAACAATTCAAAGCTCCAGACAAATGCGTGATTTGTATGTTTACTCAAATGCTCAACTCAAACACTCATTCTACCAAAACACTTACTCCACTCAAATACTCAACTCAAACACTCCCTCAACTCAAATGCATAGCTCAAATCCATAACTCAAATTCTGAAACTGAAATCTTAATCTCAAATTCTGCTCAAACACTCAAGTCAAACACTCCGCTCAAATGCTCACATTCCCAAAATTCAACTCCAGAGTTGTGTTTAATTTTTGCAATGTTGGCTCTGGTGATTTTTTTGGGGCCTAGTGCACAAGCGTCTTCCAGCTTCGGGGTCACTTCACAGGCAGCAGACGGTTTGCTCTTTATCTTGGAGGGAATATGTCCACATGGCCCACAAAGTCTCTCAGTCACACCATGTTTTCCATGGCAGACGGAGCATTTCTTTTTTCCGGCCCGTCCACAAAAAGCGGCTGTCTTGGCAGCCTGGTTCAGTCCAAAGATCCCCCTGGCAGCAATCTCTGAGGAGATTGTTGATGTATTCAGCACGTTCCTGGCACACTGGCTAAATTAAAAATCTCAAATGCTTGCTGCTCCAGGTTTTAACAGATCCAACTGTATGATCAAATTCAGAGATGTTGTTCCCCAGATTCATTACTTCTAATTATCCAATAAATTTACCTGACTTTGGGAGTCCTTTTTTACTTTTTATTTATTTATTTATTTATTTATTTATTTATTGATTGCTGATATGGGCCAATTGAGATTTTGCGTACATAGCAGTTCAAAAGTTATTTATGTAAAAATCAGTTAACAATTAACCCAGCAGTACCGATGGCTTTTCTGTTCTAGAGGTATAAAAGCTGTTTTTATGTTAATGTCCAATCCAAGAATGTGCGACTGGTAGTGCCTTGTTGTCAGGGTGATGTTGAAAATGCGGCTCAGGCTTGGCCTTTTGCAGCATGCCACAGAACCACAACATTCCTCCTTACTCGTTTAGGTCCAGCTTTTCTTCAAGGTCGCTCAGCCACCACACACAGACACATACACACCCATACACACATACACAATCCTGGTTTTCTTTTTTTCTGCTATGCCTAATTAATGCATTGATATTTTGCCAAGATTTTTGGAACTTTCACCTTTTGTAAGAAATTCAGGTTTTTCTCTTAGCAACTGTTGCATCCCAAAAGCCTATATGATACTACAAGAGCTCATTTTTGCACACTTATCAAACTCTGAAAGCTTTTTTTTACATTTTGTTTTTGTATGGTGTGTGACAGTTGTGCAGTCTTGCCATACTATAGCTCTACAATGTGTTGTTCAATCTTAAGCTCATTTTGCTATCTAAGTTTCCTCCCATCTCCCAAATACATGCCAGTAGGTAAATTGGCAATGCCCATAGGTGTCAATGAAAGTGTGCATTGTGCCCTTTGATGGACTAACATCCGATCCAGGGTGGATTCACAGTGACTCTGACCAGGATTAAACAATTACTGAAGGTGAATAAATCAATTGATGAATTGTCACTATCCTTTGGTTTATGGAGTTCCATGACAAGATGAGTTTTGGTGTCTATTAAAACCTTGTTTTTGTAGTGAAATGCATATCAATCTGACTTCCATGAAGGTCTCACCCTCATACCCCTCATACAGGACATCAGAATAAATAAACAAAAAAGGTTCTCATTTCTTTGTTTCTCCCACACAGAATGACATCAAGAAAGGCCTTGGTTGTATCTTTCAAGTGCCTAATAGATGGACCATGAGTTCTCCCAGTGGCTTGAAAAGGGTGCTTAGTAAAAGGGTTTAGTTGAAATTGAGATCAGATCGCTGTTCTTTTATATGCCATGACACAATCCACTTGTTGTTAGACTATAGTCATTGGTCAGACTGTCTCAGAAACTAGGAGAGTGTCCAGCTTTGGATCATTATGGGTACGAATAGGATATTTCTAAATAAAGCTTTTGTATGAATTGTCATCGCAATGCAAGCAAGACAGAAAATGGAGACAGACTGATGTTTGGATGGTTTAAAAAAAAAATCAAATGCACTGTTGCTCTAGCTTCAAGGAACAGCAAGCATTAATTGTAATAACATAATAATCCAAGCGTCTTTTTACTGTTTAAAAAACTGAACAGTAAAAAACTGAGCTTCATGGAGTGTTGATTTTAGTAGATGCTAACTGGAGAGCAGATTTCCAAAATGTGAGGAGACTTAATACTTGTGACTTCCAGGAGGCTAATAAGCAGACAAAGCACTAATGTGTGGGGTTTCATAACCTGAGCTAGTTTTTCTTGTTTGAGTGGGCTGGCAAGGTGAGTGACAACACTGTCATTAACGCTGAGTGAAGGAGGCATTTTTCTTTCCCTCTTTCCTTCTCTCGTAAGCAACTCTTGCAAATCTGTGCCAGGTCTATAGTTAGCTTACCAATCGACAGCTGCTGCCTGGGTCTGGCTGCTCTCACCCAGCCAGTTGTCCTAACTAGTAACAAGAGGAGTCACTCACAGACCCTCTAAAACAGCTGAAGAAGATCTGACGGGGAGCTGGTTCAACTTTCCACTGAACCATATAAGCATTTAGTGCTTTGGGCATATACAAACAAGACAGATTGAATAGCTAAGGTGTCCTCTTCTAATGCATATTTTTGTCCAGCTCTCAGAGTAGTACGCTTGGCATCACTCCTTAAGTCAGCTTTCACAACAAGACCTTTTAAATATGTTATTCATCGAACTCTTGAATATGCCAGCAGATTCCTCCACAATATTCGGTAGCATGTTTTTTTATGGCAAACATTAATGATCAAGCTCGACAGCACTAGCCATAACTTGCCCCAGGCCTGGGGAAGGTTTCAAACTTGTGCTCCATCTTCAGAACTGGCAGCATGGCAGCGGTTGAGATGACTATAATTAGTAGCGCATTCCACTTCCTGCCCTTCCCCTCCTTTGCATTTTAAAATTCAATTAAATATTTCTAATTCCAGAATTTCCAGCTGGTGCCCCTTGCTGTGGCGCAACAATTCTGAGCATTTGAATCTGACCCCTCATGATCCGTCTTTTAGACAGCTTCACGACGCCCTTTGCCTCGGCGTCCCTGTGCTTTGAGTGGAGCTGCTATTGTGCTAGTGACAGTGGGGGTAAAACCCCTAGTAACCTGAGAATGGCTTAATTGGGAAAGTAGATCCTCTGCTTTTTGTTCTTATTTTCGGTGGCTGCGAGAACCCTCATACCAGTGCTCTGATGTCATTTTGGTCCCTTTTGGAGAATTGGAGAATACCACTGGTTTAGCTAAGCCACGTTACATTAAGCAAACTCCCTCTTTTACAACGATAGCTCATGTGGAGCATAGCAGGTGGCATGAAAGAGGTTTTATAACTGGCATTCTAAAAGCAAGGTGAGCAGGAAAGGCCAGTACCTGTAGTTAGAATTTTTATCCAAACCAATGTCATGTCATATGTTAAGGCCAATCAATTTTACAAATGTCTATACAGTATGTGTAGTGCAAGATGCATTTTCTTAGGCCATCATTGTGCAGTGTGTTCAGTTTTTTTTTAATATCTGAGTCAGTTAAATTGATCTCGCTTCTCCAGAGTCAACCAGTCTTGTCTAAAAGCTGTAACCGTCCCCAGAGTTCTTAGTCTGGACCATGAGCGAGGATGAAAGTAAGACGTGCCTTTATGTCTGACTGTGGTTCTGCAGCATATAATTAGAAATCAGAAGCGCTGTCAGATGTGGAGAGGAGGCTGGGATTTAGCGTTCTTTTGGCAGTTTTATCGCAAAGAACCAGAACACAAAAAAGTGTCTGCTTTTTCACTGTCTGGTGGAGGTCAATTGGTTCAGTGCATCACTGCATGAAATGTGCACCTGGACTGAAGTGGTGGGCACATTTCTGAGAACTTTCTGTTGGTTTATAGTGCCTCCGTCTTTTGGGTGTGTATTCAATTTTTTTTTAATCTTTCCCCGAGATATGACTCAGGCCAGGACGCTAAAGCTCCAGTCTAGGAATGCTGAGCAGTTAACTATTTAGTTTCCAGTGGTTAAGGTTAAAGGTAATTATGATTTACGTTGGTAATACTGTGTATTGATCAGGAAGTTCTTATTCATTTTCTATAACTGCAGCTCTGGCAGTAGTTTCAGCTGTAAGGATTATCTTTAGGAACTTGCTCAAATATGTTTACATTTCTGTAGTAACATGCTGCAAAGACACTTGTAGGTACTGTAGACCTTCCACATAAACGGTTTAAAAATGATTTGTATTTGTTGATATGGTGATGTTTTTTGAAGATATGTTTTGCATTCATGAAAGGAGTCTCCAGTGTCAGTAGCTTGTAAAAGAGTTTAGACATGGTCTTCGGGACTTAGGATGTTGTAGTTTGTGTGTGTGTGTGTGTGTGTGTTTTTTTTTTTTTTTTTCGTAACAAAACACGTTGTGTATCCCCCCATTATTATTGCTTAACATTATTACCTTAAAAAGACAAAAAATAACCTTGTGAGGCTCTTTTAACAGTTGCAATATCGGAGCAAAGCAGGAACTATCTCATTTTGTAGATATTCTATATCAAACATAACTACAAGTGGATAACAAACATACATTGTGTCTTTCTCAAATTAAATAATTAAAAAATATTGTTGTCAAATTGCTTGGATATAAGAATGACAAAACATTTCCAAAACTGCAGTTATAAAAAAGTAATTAATTAAGTTATTTAATAATACTTAATGCGACCCATTAAGTAG
>JAOTRS010000004.1:16377947-16394296 GCA_028565755.1 Dinotopterus cunningtoni
GATTGGCTGTAGAGCCGTGATTAATGTGGGAGCGCAAGTACCTCTCATCCCTCCCCCCTGAGAGAGCTCGGCCAATCGGCTCTCTCTGTGCCTCCGGCTGTGAGAGGAAAACAGCATCACCCGGATGATAGGGCGAGCGCTTTACCACTGCGCCACTCGGAGGCCGACACTTTTGTTTTAAGTGAGAAAAGAACACCCTTTGATCTGAAGCCTAATGTAGTTCCTGGAATCTGTCAATAAATTATTACAGTATGCAAATGTATACCCGACTACCTTTACCTCTACCTAAATAGCAGGTGCTGAAGGAGTGCTTTAGTTCTTTAGTCGGTACAGCTTTCTCACCTCCTCATCAGTGCACTCAGCTTAAACACAGATGGGTTAAAAGCTTCAACTTTCAGGCAAATACAGCTGTCAACCACATTCTCAGTTGCATTTGGGAACATTGAGTCTAATTAATGCTTTTTTACTACTATTCTTTTATTTCATTTATGACATTGAGCATCATGAACAAGAAAAGAAAATTTATTTTACTTTCTTTTTAAAATTTTAAGGAAACACTTTTATTTTACATCAGTTGAACAAAATAAATCAGAATAGATTTCCATATTAATTAAACAGGCAATAAACAATAGGGTAGGTACATATTATACTGCACCATTCTAGAGCAGGCATTACTATACACCAGTAATACCACTAATATACCAGTAATCTAGGGTTTTTTTTTTTTTTAAGGCAGGCGCGGCTATGCGCGTCACTCAGAGCGATAGGTTACAGTGCATGGACAGTGTGGAGAAAAACTGAAGTAAAAGCCCGACAGTATGGATTACTCCATGGAAAATAGACTATTAGACTATAAAAAAATTAAACTTTCAAAGATGAATGGACAGATAAAATCAGTTTTTTTTTTGTATGAAAAAGCATAGAAAATGTTTAATGTGAAGCACCACAGATAAAACATGGAACGTTAAACATATCCGTAGCAGTCCGAGGTGAGGGAATGTAAAAATAACCGAACTGAGAGGACGGTATGTCAGAGACCTTTCACATTCCTTTACAGCCCAAATAAAAATTAAGAGTCAACAGTTGAAAAAACTTGTTGTTTGTATTCCTTATAAATACAAAAAAACATACAAGTCTATTAAAGATCAAACTGTCCACATGTTTAATGTAGTTACTAATAATCGACAATAAATACTATTGAAATTATATGCAAATTTTAAACTGCTTAGTTTTATAGATTTATAATGAATGCATATACTGTATGGAGTCCTAGAATCTTAACACAAACTTGAAATTGGGACCTCGGCCTGAAAGAAATTTTATTCACTCGACCTTATTAAATTGTAATTCCAGTTCTGAAGCATATCTTTTTGCATAAGTGGCCTTTTTATAGTCTTGTAATTTAACCTGCAGAGCTGTACCATTTCATCCTTCAGCCCAGATTGAACTTTCTGTTTTTTTATCATACCATCACTCGTTACAACTGTACGTCTTGTTTAACAGTTATTACAAAACTGATACTGATATCGTTGAACACTGCAGTATGTGAATTCACCCTAAAACTTCTTAGCTAAACATTCAACGTTTTGTGCTGTGTTTATAGTTATAAATTATATGATGAATGAATGAAATTAATCGTTGTTTTTTAACGACAAAACCTGACTTCATTAAATCTGAACAGGTTGCTATGGGAATCTTTTAAGCAAGCTAAAACCTTAAGCATGTTTTGCCAAACCCTGTTTTCTTGAAGCAAACCATGACTGAGACTAAACATTCATCCATTTTTACAGACCTTGGTATTGGTAAAACCTGACTGTGCTCCCTTTTTCGGGTTTTATTGTTCTCCCACAAATGCTATTGTAACTTTGCTATTGATGTCTGAGATGTTGACCAAAGGATTCATTACAATTTGAGTTTTTCTGTGGACAGGGAATTTTTTAGCTAAAATGCCTCATAAATGTTAGTCAAATTATTGTAATTAATTAACATCATTATGTTTACTGACAATGTCTTTTTTTCTTTTAATTTTTAATCATAATTACAAGGAGTTTCGGGATTTTTAATAAGAAAAACTCATTTTTCTTGGAAACTTTAACTGGCTTTAATGCAATATGCCTTTACAATTTGCTTTATTTAAAAGATTTCTACAGGATAAACTGTATGCCATGCAATGGCGTTTAAAAAAACTCTGAGAAAAGAAATACCATAATTTCCATGAAAAACTCCAGACATTCAAAACCCAGCAGATTTCCCAGTAGGTTCTTGTCACTTGGCTGTAGAGTCTGTTTATCGCAGCCTATAGAACTGAAGCAGAGAGAAAGAGAGAAAGTTATTCTGGAGTTGAGTGACAAGGTGCGAGTGAAACACTGCAGTCAGGACCATGAACTGTGCCTACTCCTGTGTCTTTAAACACCTCTCACTGAGGCATGACCTGAATGTTTACGTCTAGGTGTGTGGTGCAAGTGATTGCTTTTGCTGGTGGGGAATCTCATTCGTCACACACACAGAGGCTGTGGTTTTAAATGTGTGTGTGTGTGTGCTCTTGTCTGTGTAAGTTTAGATCCCTTAGGGCTGTTTTACTTTCCAGTGCTAGCACACTAACATTACGCCCAGCTCTGAGGTGTTGTGTCCATTTGGCCGTTGTTTTTTCAGCCCCGATGTTGCCCCAGATCCAGCACCCAACCACTGTGTGTGTGTTTTAAGTCCTTCTTTGAACAGATCACTACTGTCGCACAAGCTTAGCCATGTGAAGCTTAGGTGGCTCTCGATGCAGATTTCTTCTATCAATGTTATCTCTTTAATGCCTCCTTTTTTTTTGTTGACCTGCTTTATTTCAGCTTTACATTTTCCAAAATCCTAAAAGAGAGATCTTTTTTTTTGTGCATTTTTATGGATATTGTATTTTGGATCCAAGAACTTTGCAAATATTTAGGACAAAATAAAGCAGGGCCGAGTGGCATACAAGGTGTACTCTTTTGGGGGGGAAGCATTCATCTTATGTCACATAATGTTCCCTCAGTTTGTCTCTGCATTCGATCAGAGCAGGTTGCTAGCAGACTTGAAGCCTTCAACTATGCCTTTGGAAACTTTTTTTTTTTTTTCTTTTAAAGCATACCAGGACTGTTCATTTCTACTAGCCATTTTCCTTTTCCTTTTTAGACCTGACCCAGGACACAGTTGACTGTGTTGACCTGCACAGTGTGGATCTCTAGGCCTGGGGTCATAATCCCACAGCTGCTGGATGGACAGCTGCTCCACCCAGGCCCTTAGGCCTCACAGACTGCTGCCCCATCCCCCACCATTCTCTGCTTCTCATAAATCTTCCCTCGGTGGATGGGAACACACTGCCTGAGAACCAACAAATCAGACACTGTTGACATTTTTCCTGGAAGTCCTGGTTTGAGTTGTTAACCAGTACAGTGTTAATGCAAAACATGGAGATAGAATTGTGGACACACGTACCAAAAATACAGAGAATGCCTCTATTTTTACAGGTTTAACAGGAAGCAGTAGATTTTACCAGCATGTTTGGTCAGAGATTTGGAAAGGAACATGTTTTTTTGATTGACTGATTATTATTTAATTGCTGGTGAGTATTACAGTGGATCCAGAGTCATTCCCAGACCAAGGTGGAGAATTTAACAGGATTTATCACAAATTATCTGCCTGCACGTTTTTAGACAGTGCAAGGAAACCCAGGTTCATACGGGGAAAGCATGCAGGCAGTCACCTGAGCCAAGGCATAAACACGGCACCGTGGAGCAGAGAGTACTGTGGGTTTTTCTACTCATTGTGCCCATAGGCCAGCCGCTCAGGGCCAAGCAGATTACGTATATAGGCTGTGAGTTTTTATTCATAGTTGCCCAGAAAACAGTTCATCAACTAGAAAAAGAAAGCCACCTGATTCCTTACTGAAAAACACGACAAAAGTTTTCGCCAAGTATTTATGTTTAAACCTAATGTGCTTTACAGTGGTATATAATGCACTACTTGTTCCCACTACTTGCTTCACAACACATTGGCCGAGAAGGGATTTGCTGACTGACATTTGTACAAAAAGTAAAGTAAAGTAAATTGCTCGACATGCTACCAGTTTGCCGTGAACTAACTTGTTTGTCAATTATTTTGGTCTGTGATTTACAGTAATGGGTCAACTGGGAATACAATACTAGCAAGGTGAAATTTGTCATATTCCCACCTATCATAGCAGGGGCAGGCATACATAGCAGGGATAGGAAAGTTTAATTATATGGCCTAGTCAAGCAATAACTAACTGTGCATGTAAACATACTAAATGAAGAAAGCAAGCCAAGTTCAAAGCAAATATTTCTGTCCTGCTTACTTCATGGCTTCCAGTTAAAAATGTCTGTAATTAAAGCTGATAAGCCAGACACAATTAATAATTTTTATGAGCAAAGCGAGGTCATCATATTGCTGCTTATAGCTGAAACTTTGTGCAGGAACTTGCTGACTATGTCCCACATTACAAACTCTTAGCTTCACTTATCAGACTGCATACAAACTCATTAACACATAAATTGTTTATCTGTATTAATCGGCTTCAAGTCTTATAAGTTGTGATATTACTCCATAATTATACAGTATAAAGATGACACTTTCAAGTTAAAATCGCTTTCTTTTTTTCGTATACACGTGAGGACAGAAATGTAAGCAGTTACTACAATGTCCTGTGATAGCTTGAACTTCACCAAAAGAAATAAAAGACGAGGCCAGATCCCCTTACCCTGATAAGTTTTGTCTGTGACTGAAAGTAAATAAAGTTATGAGCGACATTAGCTAAGTCAGAAGACTTGGCTAATTTAATTTTGTAATGATAATAAAATGGGTTTCATCCACAAATTGAGCTCTTGTCCATTTTTTTTAATAGATCACTCTGGGATTTATTATAATTTTTTTTGCATATTTCCTGATTCTTTCTGAAATTAATTCTTAGCTATGACAATAAATAATTGTCATATGTTATTTATGTTATAAATGTTATTATTCCCCCTTGGCATTTTTTTTTTAGTAATGCTGTTTTTTTTTTTTTTTTAAACTGTAATGTTTTCCACAAGTATCATCAGGTAGTGGTATGTCTTTATGCATTGTTTTACATCTGTTAGTACCTTATACCTATAAATTGCATATTGTCTGTAAAAGCTTGTTGTTTTTGTGATGCTCCAGAGAGCAGATTTCCTGCTCTGCCAAGGCCAGGCAGCAGAGTGGCAGGAAACGGGCTAATCATACCAGTGCTTTGTAAATAGGCCTGAGTGAGTCACACTGGGCTTGAGGCCTTTTATGCGTGCGGTGACTCACTCTGCTTCCACCGACATTGCCTCGCCTTGGATTTATGCACTCAACAGGATTTGTGTACAAACAAGCCTGTGCAACTGAGGCATCTAAGTCCTTTGGATACAAACCTTCATTTGAAACGTAATCAGCTTTAATGCCCTTTCACGCCACATGATTACTGCCTTTATGTTTAATGTTCATGAGGTGCTTGTAGTGTTTAGGTACCTGCAGGTGTAGTTTGGGACAGACTTCCAAGAGAACTGTTGAGTAATTTGAAATTGCTGCAATGTATGAATAAAGTGTTGGAGCAGGTTGTATTGTGAAAGATGTGTGTGTGTGTGTGTGTGTGTGTGTGTGTGTGTGTGTGTGTGTGTGTGTGTGTTGTAAACCTTTCTCATTCGGCAAGGTCAAGGGGGCAGCCAGGAGGAAGACTAAATAAATTTCACAGTAGAAACCAAGAAAACCACTACAAGGCTGTAGGATACACTGGCGTGTATAGTATGTGGTGTGTAGCAATCACCTTCAAGGAAACGCACTCAAGCTCATACTTTACAGTGTAACCGTGACTACAAAGCTAATCATGACTTTAAGTGACCCTTGGTATTGTTTCTGGGTAAATAACTCAGACATTCAATATATTTATATTTGTATGGGGTTAATGCATGTTCACTGCAAGAGGCTAAGGATTTTTTTTTCATAACAACGCAAAATTACTCAGTCATACATTATTGTGCAGAAATCAGTAATACTTTTTAAAATTTGGAAATGGCCATGACCACCTCAAAAGACTGTTTTGTTTTGTGCATTTAAGCTATGCTTATGTTTCAGGTTATAGCTATAATCAGTTATTCCCACCTAATCATCTACTTTTTTTTATTTCTAAATAGGACAATCAAGCAAGCTTGTCATGTTACCTAGAAAACACAGAAAACCTACTGACTATCACAAACACTCTTACCATAAATGCTAAATAAATGTCTTGTTAAGGAAATCTTTACTATAAATCGTCACAGGCTTTCGTACTGATAATTTTGTTAATATGGTCATATACAAAATCCTAAATCTCCACAGGTAATTTTTGATTGTTTGCATTTCTGAAACTAATAATATAATTTTCCAGAGTTACAATTTTCAGCTAGAGCAGGTCTGCAATTGTGTCTGGTAATTTTATTCATGTCTGTGTTTCTCTTTGTAGTCATGTTGAGAAGATCACTACATGGCAAGATCCTCGCAAGACCATGGCAGCCAGCATGAATCAGATGAGTCTCCATGCGCAGGGCACCAGCAATAATGGTGGTGTACAGGGGCGCTCCATGGCCCTGTCACAGCCAAACCTCGGTGAGAGTCTTGACAATCATTCTCCTCTCCTTCAGTAACATTGTTGTCTCTTCCAAGACCCTTTAAGATACAATATTACTTAAATATTCTCATATCAGTGTTATAAATGGACAGGACATCCTTAGCTTTGCGGAGAGTTTGACTGATTTTGTTTGATCGCTGTAACAGTCGAACAGAGCTCAAGGAATCGCAACAGTCATTGTTGTAGTGGAAAATCGAAGTGTATAGTATAACCAGAAGCAGGTGCAGACATCCTTAATTTTTCATAGCTACTTGTCAAGAAGAAGAGAATTTTGATTTACTGTAAGTTGACTACTTATGTTTACGTTCATCTAAATCATACCCAATAATAGCACATGACATGATGTCAGAGAAACACAAAAACGTTGGGGTTTTTTCACAAAAAGGAACACACAATCACAACATGACTTTTTGTGAGAACAGTCATATTTGGACAGACTGAATACATGTGGAATATGTCTGATTTAATGGTGTTTCTTTGGGACAGTGCTGAGCCTGGCTGTTTCAGAGTCTTTCTGTAGCGTGAGATGTCTCGTTTGTTCTTGAGACAGACACAGTGAGCCTCTGGCCAGTGGCATAAGCTGGATCTCTTTCCCTCCTCATGAAGCCAGAACAGCAAATTGCTTCCAAATGCGTTTGCCTTGTTTGACTCTTTTCTCCTCACAAATCCTGATTTGTGATGAAATGGAAAAAAGGTGTGTCTCATGTTGTTGCCAGCCTTTTAAGGGATTCCAGAAAAAGAGTGCAAGAGAGATGGAGAGAGCCACACATCATCCAGTTCATATGTTTATCAGATGAGCTAAAAAATTTTTTTCTGTTTTAATTTTTATTATATTAAGTTGTACTGAGTCGAGAAGGATTTCAATGTCTCAGGCTTTAAACCTGAACTTTAGGAACACAACTGTAATGGCTTTAAATTTAATGGGTTATTACATTTAAAGCCATTTAAATGGATGGATTAGTGGTCATTGTGCTTGTTGGATTCTTACATGAACCTGCACTATGAGTTCCAGTTAAAGCAGGAGGAAGTAGTCGCTACTCTCCTTATCGTATTTTAGTGAACAGAGTTGTTTAGCCTGAAAGAACAATGAGTACACCACCCTGCTGGACTTGTTCAGACATTGTGTTTATGGAGATGTGCCACATCTTACTTGAAAAAAAAAAAAAAAAAACTCTGATGGAAAACAGAAAGATGCTTATTCTGGAAGTATAAAGATATTGTGCAGATTAAAGGATAGCAGATTTAAAGGACTTTTTACATTTGTGCTTATAACATTAATGTTTTCTCAGTAATAAGAAGTATAGAGAGCCTAACCTGTACCTATAGCCATCAGGAATACCAATTTCTGACCACTGTTTATTTATGCGCTCAGGAATGTAACTTGTTACTGGGATGGTACGTTTAAGGATATGTACAGTACTGTGTATAAGTTTTGCACCTCCCCTCATTTCTTTATATTTTGCTTCCAAAAAACAGACTTTCTTGTTGTTATTTTTTAAATGTAGTCTCAAGGAATAGTTTTTCAGGCTTCCTGAAGGACGTTTTGGCTTTCATTTTTTAGCACGTTTTTGGCTCTCATTTTCAGTCCAGTCCCTGTACCTGACCAGTTTCAGATGAAAGTTTTTGTTTTATTAGCCATGCAGTGACCTATGAAGCATTCAAGCATTAAAAAAAAAAAAACTAACTTAATGCTTGAACTAGTGAGAAACAGGTGTAGATGATGACAATTGAACAGGCCAGTGATTAGTATACTGGTGATGCTGAATACTGAGTGGTTGGAACAGACAAGAGGGTAAATAAACAACCAATTTTTAAATTTGATCTTTATTTACATTGTAGCCTGTCACTGTGAAGCATTTGTTTCCATTTCTTTAATTGAATTGATATAATTTAATTTATTACGAAATGAGGGTGAATCAAGACTTTTGCACAGTACTGTATATTTGGCTGTTGCTTTCACCTGAAAAAGGAAACAGAGGGTACCTTTAAGTTGCATTTGTGGATGCATTGGTATTTCTTTGCTGCCAACATGTTTAATCCAACTTGTGAGAGCTTGATAATTAGCTGATCAGGTAAGTCCAGAGTTAAGGAATGTACAACTCTTCAGGGTAGTGGGTCTTGAGACCTGGGTTAAGAACGCGTGATTTAAGATACAAGTAGTTGTCAGGTCATATGAGTTTAAGGTAAGGAACACCTTTGTTCACTTTTCCAGGTCAGGAAGTTTACTCATGGTAAAGACACATGTCCTTACAGTATACTGTATGTGCCACAAAGAAAGCAACAGTTGTTTGGCTGTTTTTGCTGGATGGAGTGTTTAAATAGGCATGATAAACCAGCAACGTTATTTCGAAACTTCTGTCTACCATGTGTGCTGCTGTATCAGATGCCTTCAGACACCATGACGGACATCTTAGTCCTAGGGAATGAACAATGGATTATCCATATAAAGCTCTAGACCTAGTGATCAATATTACTCATTCCCATATGTCTCTCTAGCCTTCTTGCTTTCTCTCTCTCTCTCTTTCTCTCTCTCTCTCTCTCTCTCTCTCTCTCTCTCTCTTCTCCTCTCAGTACAGTCCATCCCCCAACTCCCTCCTCCATTTTTCCAGTAGAACAATGCTAGCTTGCTGGCTGACATCCCACACTTGTCAAGAAGGGATTTCTTGCTCCCTTTGTTGTTTTGATGGATTTTTTCCATTGCTTTGTTCTTTTCTCCTCTGTGCAGGGCCTGACACGTTACCTTTCCCCCCAGACTCCAAACACTTCTAGGCTATGGATTTACACAATGGCAAACTTTAGTTTGACTTTATTTGATTTAGCTGTGTTTACAGGATAGCGCAAAGTTGCATCTCAGTTCGGATACAGTGTATGTTTTGTGTTGATGAATTTAACTCCTGTTCTTCATTTGGTTAAATTAAGCCCTGAGATGCATAGGCACCAAATCATAAGCAAGAAATGCTAAAAGCACACCTGGTTCATCTGGAGCTGTTGTTGTGCTGTTGCTGCTTAAACAGGACAGCTGCCGGAAGGCTGGGAGCAGGCAGTCACACCTCAGGGAGAAATTTACTTCATTGACCACAAAACCCAGAGCACATCGTGGCTCGACCCCCGGGTGGACTCTCGCCTCAGTAAGTACTGTACCCTCCCCACGTTCCCTCCCTTCTTGAGCTTTTCTTGGACGCAGACCAGCAGCAAATTGAATCCTACAAGCCTTTACACCCCTCCAATCCCACCTCACTTGTCCATCTCCACTTTTCCAGAATCCTTCCCTACTCACCTTTTACACTACCCAGTGAGAAAGGATCAAACACGGAGGCTTCTGCTAATAACCTCAAGCATGCTTAGATCTGAGCTTGGAGTAGAAATGGGAGAAGGGAAATGATTTGCTGCAGCCCATAGCATCTATCCTGAGATCACTGTTCATTTTTATCCACTACATAGTCAAGCCACAGCTGTTATTGGGTGTGCTATAGAACAAATCATGTTAACAATCAAGTATGATTACAGACAACCCTGATTATGACATTGATTTTTTTTTTTGCCTGCTAATTTGCATGCTGTTTGTGTGTGTGTGTGTGTGTGCGTGCGTGCGCGCATGAGTGTGTGTGCATGTATGTGAAACTTATTACAGCTAAATGCCTGGATTTATGTGTCTGTTCATATGGATGGGTGGGTGTGGCTGAGGAGAAGATTAGTTTAGGAGTGGTGGTCTCTTTTAATAAAAGAGAATTTTGGCTCTCCTGCAGTGAATGGCTGGGGAGAGCCTAGGGCAAGCATTCTGCTAAATCAACTTGAACTATTGGCTCTCTTCAGGAGGAAATGATAAAAAGTTTATGATAACCAGACAACGTATTATAATTCTTTCTTTCTTTCTTTCTTTTTAAATATCACGGACCCTTTAAAAGCTTTGTAAACAGCATGACTAGTTGGTTCACTGTTACCACCACTGTGGTTAAGGAAAAACAGGTGACCATATCTTGTTCTGGTTTGATCTTAGAATGGGAATTTATAAATAATCAAGTGTCACTTACTTAGCATCTGTGGAAAAAACACACCATATGCTTTTTGATTTACTTTCACTTCAAGATTCTTTGTTGTATTTGAGAAACAAAAGTTCTCATAGATTACCTTTTAGTAGTTTAGCAGAATGTTAGCCTGCAGTATTTTACCAAATTGGTGTCTCCTTGATATGTTTGTTTCCATGAAGCTATGCCATTTTTGAGAGATTTTTTTCTAGCTTTTTATTTAAAGCACTCTGGTGAAAATAATAAATGTAATATTTGCACCTACATTACCCCTAAACACCTGCTAAATGTATGTTCCTCTATAAGACTTTGCAAAACTAATCTGAACTACTGCAGTGTTAACAAGTGTGCAGGTGAGTTTGGCTACTAGTTTTAATGTTAGCTAGCTTTTTACTATGACTTGTGTTTTAGTAACAAAATACAGAATAACAACCTAGCTTGTTAGCTAGTGAGCTTTGCTAGGTTAGCAAAATTTTACACAACATAATCTATCTTGCTAGAACTTTTTAAACATAGAATTAACAGGCTTTGTTCCGTCATCTCTGTCGAACAGAACAAGTTAAATTGTGTGACACATCTCCGGACTTGGAATGCATTGAGCCACTATCAATTGAAAACATGGTGTGGGATGGTTTATTACCCCTTGTGTATGAAGTCTTTAGTAGCTTCTCTGGGTGGTGTCCATCCATCTAAGAACTTTGTTCGAGCTACTAAAGCTCCGAGCTTGTTCAAGCTACTAAAGACTTCAACTAAGGAAAGTGGAGGCTAATGGTGATTTACATCCATGTTTTTTTCCCGTAGTACAACCATGGTAGAAGCTCCGGTCAACATTCACTCTTGCATTAACATATTATGGGCAATTTGGGAACACCAGTTAGCCTAATCTGCATGTCTTTGGACTGTGGAGAGAAAACTGGAGCACATGGAAAAAACCCACCAAGCATGGGGAGAACATGCAAACTCCATGCACACAGACCCTGAGACCGGAATCAAACCTGGTCCCTGGAGGTGCAAGGCGACAGTGCTAACCACTAAGCCATCGTGAAACTCCTGTTGGAAAGTTGAAGTAGGTCATATAGTCTAGTCCAACCAGGAAGACTTGAGTAAAAACATTACTGACTACGATTTACTATGTAAATCAAGACCTCTGAGAGAGTGGCAGAAACTCATTTCGATTACCCTAGCTACAAGGGCCATTATTTTTGCTTTGCAGTGTTGTGTGTTAACAAGCATCATGTGAGGATTTACCTTTAATTAATATGTAAATTCAGAAAACATTAAATAAAGGTAAATCCTCACATGATTCACTCGATTAACTCTATTGTCAATAGAGTTAGTGGTGGAGTGAAAATAGTTAAACAGAAAGTGAGACCTTTGTCAACATTTTGTCTCGGAGAGGAAAACTGAGGGAGGAAATAAGCGAAGGAGGAGCGTGAAAGAAGGCAGGGGTTCTGTGCGTGCGAACAACATTATTGCTGAAGCTCTCCCCCCCCCCCCCCCCCTTTACCCTCCAGTGAATCTAAGCACATGCATTCGCACTCGCCCATACTCCCTCTCGACTCTTGGCCATTGGCTTTAGGCCACTTAATCTTGAGATTATCTCACGCCAGAGTGTGTGTACGCGCTCTGTATACATCTTGCACTCTGTGTTTCATTAGACATGAGAGTTTTGTGATAGAAATTCTGTGCAAAACCTACAACTGTGTGACTTTAAGATAATGATATGGCTAAATACAAAGTCGTCTGGTTTATAACCAGTCATTTACGGAGATTGTATGCTCTCAGGGCTCCACTGTGAGGTTTTAATGTGTTACAGATTTTTGGGACTGGAAGCATTTTTCCATTCTTTTTTTTTTTTTTTGGTGACCCTATTGGACAGCTGACGCTGTTTCTGGGAAATAAATGAAACAAGAAGGCCTTTGTTGGCAGTGCTAAATGACTGACTACTCAGGGCTCACTGTCTCAACCCCGCAATCCCCTCCTTCTTCTTCTCCTCCTGCTCCTCCTCTGTTTCTCATGCACATATGCTCATTCCGTCAGTCGCTCTTTCCTCCATGCTTTTACTGTTGCTCTTTCGCTGACCCCAGTGTTCTGCCATCCCCCGCCTCCCATTCTTATTCTCTTTCTCCTGTTTCTCTCCTGTCTCTCTGCTCCTCTTTGCACACCCAGCCCTGCTTTTGTGACTAAGCAAGGCGAAGAGAAAAGCTGGCAGGATCTTGTGTTTCTCTCTTCAACATATGCTTTCCATCACATTGGTTAGTGGGATGATTAGTACTAGCTAGCCTTGAAGGACTTCTTGGGAAGGAATGATTCCATGGTGGTGCAGGAAGTTGTATGTGGTGGTGTTAGCCTGCAGCGGGCTCCTCACACCTGTTGCCTGGTTTCTGTGGCCTGTATGAGCTAGCATTGGCTCTTGAACTTACTTCTAGTCTTCGCTAGTCTGGTACTTTTTTTTTTTCACTAAATGTAGCTACGTCCTACTTCATTAAAAAGAATGTTTGACATTTAAATCTTATAGGACCAGATTTTATAAACAGAAAATATTCTTAAAAAAAAAAAAGATTATTTAAGGTAG
Organism: Dinotopterus cunningtoni; assembly: GCA_028565755.1. Classification (NCBI taxonomy): domain Eukaryota; kingdom Metazoa; phylum Chordata; class Actinopteri; order Siluriformes; family Clariidae; genus Dinotopterus; species Dinotopterus cunningtoni. The sequence goes on from JAOTRS010000004.1 coordinate 16,391,200, forward strand.
TACTACATTATACCAGTTTCAAGTAAAGCTTTTTTTTTTCAACATGAGAACTTTGTCAGGACAGCTGGCTTTGTGTTTTTTTTTGGATTATTAATGTGGAGAGAGTAAAAGAGAGATTCTGGTGTGGTAATGGTTGTTTATTGGTGAATTAATGTAACTGATAATAAGGGGCTCACTCGTTTTACAGATAAGCACTGTAAGAATTGTAGCCGTGGGTAGCTTTGCGAATTTTTACAAAGATCCACAGATACTTAAAACAGACTTTACGAAAAGCAGAACTGATTTTGACAGGCTCAGATGGTTTTCTAAGTTAAACAGACAAGTCCAAAACACATCTGTGTTTTGTTGGCATTTTGACCTTTCATTGATGATTGTCCAAGCAGTTCTAGTTAAATAGATAATTGATTGTCTGTCTGCCTGCCTGAGTAGCAGGCCAGTAATAAAAAAGGGATTGAAACCTGTTTGTCTGTGTAAGGAACGATAGCATTTAGTCTAATATGAAAATTGGTTAAGTGCCAGTTTTTATGTTATTTTCAAATCATTTTTCAATGTATTATGCAAGTCTCCCAGAAGAAAACCTTTTATAGTATAATGGCTGTGCAAAACGGAGGTAGAACACTGATGTAGTTGAAGTTTCATGTCTTCAACTCCACCTAAGTTCAAAACATTGCTTATGCTCAGTGACCAAGCACAGGGTGCTATCAAGGTGGAGCTGGAGCAACAGGCCACAGACAACTCACAGACAACCACCCTTTATCCCCATCTGGTGTTTCCAGGAATGTCTTCCCCATGTGAGAGCAGTTTACACAACAGATAAACACACCGCACACACAGAGACATACAAGTGAACTGAGCTTGGGAAGTTTTTTTTTTTTTTTGGTGGAGTGATTATTATTTTTTACTTCAGGATAATACTCTCGCCTTATTAGTTGACAACAAAATAAAGCTGATGTGAGGTGAAATGGATGTGGGAGGTCTGGCTATGATGGAATAAATCTAATGCCTTGGCGGCCGAGTGGAATTCTCTTGTGGGGGGTCTGTGTGCTGTCGGCCAGGTCTGTTCTGTGCTGGAACTTTTTCTCTACCTTGTCCTTGGAGCGTGACGTCTTGTGCAGCACGTAGATCGGAGGACATACATTCTGAAACAGAACAAACTAGAACTTTAATGTGTCTTTTTCATAACTAATTAATTTTGTTAAGATGGGGAAAAAAATATTTCTTGTACGTCTTCTTTTTGTTCTTTTTCTCCCTTTTTCCCAATCCTAACATCTACAACAGGATTTTTAACTCCTTTAAATGTAGATTGGTGTTAGACTGACACTGTTTGACATTTTCATTCACATCTGATCACTTGGTACAAGACACTTCAAGCTTGATTATGTCCTAAGCGAAAGCAATCACGCTAGCTTAGACAGAAGAAAATTTTGACTTTGGGAAATTTTGAGTGTGACCACTGTTAAATAAAGTAAAACAATTACATTAATGGATAACACTAGCCAGTTTGATAGCAGCTCACTATTCCTGTTAACTAATAAAGCATTTTATCAAGGAACGTTTCAGCACATTTGTACAGGTTGCCATATGCAAGCTCGTTTACTAGCAGTACAATAACAATCTTGCCAACTAGATTAGCAGTTGATTGTAACTTTACTTTTACTTGGACATTTTTAAAGGCGACAAATACAGAATTGTTTTTTCGTAGCAGTTGGTAGGTGGCAAGACAGCTAACCTTGCAAGACAGCTAACCTAGATATTCTTAAATGTCTTTTTAAATTAATGCATGTCTGCGTGTGACACATATCTAGGTTGAGGATGACTTTAAAAGGGAATTGAATATGTGTTAAGATGTTTTTAAGCCACACTAGTAGTTTTTTGCTGTAGACCTCCGAAGAAAGGAAAACACATTATTTTAAAATATATTGGAGCAAACATTTTTGGGTTTTTGAATGTGGGAGAACTTACAGAAAACAGAAGTATCAGAATCATCATCCATATTTGTGTAGATAATAAAACCAGTACCAAACATATCTGTGCTATCCTTTGCTGTCTAGGCTTTACAACACTGCCTCTCCAAAGCTCCTTTGGTGTTTAGAATGGGCCCAAAGTTTGTGTGGTAGCTTGAATCTGCTCTGATCCAGTTCTATCCTGTACTCCTTTCAGGAGTCACCATGTGTGCGATTGTGCATGTGTGAGAGAGACAGAACTGTCAGTATTATAGTTTTAGTCATCCTTAATGGTAAACACTTTGTGTGCCGAGCGCCGTGCTGTCGGTGTCTGTGAGTTGTCTTAAAGTGTTTGTGTGTCTGCACCATGGCGCCTCAACTTGTCTCTGGTTTATCCTCCGTTGTACATAACCCTTTCCCTCCAAGTGCATGGGTCTGGCCAACTGTGTCATAACATCTTTCATCTTCTGTGGTGGCCACTGTTTACTTGAAGCCCCCATGATGTCCTTTAGAGAACAAGGAAGTTTAAATCTTTCTGTAGAAATAATGACATTTAACGGCTCTTTTGTATGTCCCTTTACAGTAATGACACAGCATCATCAGCAGCATCTCCAGCATGCCCAGCACCAGCAGCAACAGCAACAGGTACAGGCTCAGTCGCAGGCCTTGGGCTCCAGTGGCTCAATGCCCCAGCAGCAGAGCCCTCAGTCTGGTATGATGGGAATGGGCAACCCACTGAGTGCCCAGCAACAGCATCAGCAGAAGATGCGACTGCAGCGCATTCAGTTTGAGAAGGAGCGCATTCAGAGGAGGCATGAGGAGCTGAGGAGACAGGTATCTCTCTATTCTATTCTATTCTATTCTATTCTATTTACACATAGAGGCCAAGGAAAAACTAGTCATGTGCTTGTAAATGCACAGTACTGTAAGTGCAACCCAGATTTATGAAGATTTCAATTTCACTTGCCATATTGAAATGCCAGAAACAGTGGAGAGATTGATATTTTGTAATAAAAAACTTTGGAGTGAACAACATGGTTAATTATTGCTTAATAGCTCATTTATATACATTTTTAAAAATGTGTTATAATTTTAGATACTAGATTTAGGTACTACTATGTACTTTAAGTGTGTGTGGATTAGTTTAAAAATTA
>JAOTRS010000004.1:16396079-16406748 GCA_028565755.1 Dinotopterus cunningtoni
AATGTTATGATAATTTTTTGATTTAATTTCTAATGCTCAGTTTAAAGAGAGATTAAATCAAAAAATTATCATAACATTTATATTAAGTAATATAAAAATTATATATTGTAATACAAATGTATCTTGGGTATTTTATGTTTATACATGTGTTCATTAAATTTAGGCTAGAAATATACATTTCTTTCTCTAGAATTTTGTTTTATATGAATACTATATTATGAAACAACACATCTACTACAGTATTTCTACGGGGTGTTCAAGTCAAACCAGAATTTTCGAAGAAATCTCATCAATTGAGGTGTAAATCATTTGAAATTTACAGAGGCCTTACAGTGTTGTGAGCCTGGCCTAGGAGACTCAGAGCCCTCTGCAGTTGTTCTCATGTTGTTTAGTAAGTGGAATGCATGATCATGGAAAATTAATGGATAACTTGTCACCAGGTGCATGTCTGTAGGAACTGTACATTTAATTCACAGACACACACTCAGCTGGGAGTTATTGCCACATCCCCGATAAAGCCATGACCTCAATCCAAGCCACATGTTTGGGGCATTAAAGGATTTCCAGGGAGGCCAGCATTTCAGACGTGAAGCAGCCGGTCTGATCATGGGAAAACTTTTAACCTTGATGGTATCCAAGCACTTTTGAACCGTTGGGATATGTGCGTTAGTGTAGAAGGGGATTATATAGGGGAAACAAAGGGAGTTTATACTCTCATAAGTGTGTGTGTTCTGGTATTCTACAGTCCCAGTTTGACTTGAACTTCCCTCGTCTTTTCTATCTTGTTGTATTCTATGAATAAACTTCCTTGATTTTAAATATGTTCATGTTGTATATTCTGAACGTTAAAAATTAATGTTTTTATAATGTTTTTACAATAGAAGTGTTACTAATAGTCACTCAGTGGCTGATTGTTAAATAGTCTTCTACTTCCATTATTGCAGTACATTTGTACAATGACATTATTATTTCATTCCCTATGTAGTGAGAATTTATGGTGAACAGGAAGCCATTTGGTATTCAAATGAAAGGGGTCTAAGAGGGCTTAAAATATTATATATGCGTGAGGAGAAAAATATAAAATAACATTAAAATCAAGCTAAATTAATAAGAACGATTTTAAATTTAGTGTGCTAAATGTTCCAGAAATGCAGCACAGCCATTGTAGCAAATCAGCTATCATATTCTCAGACAAAATGTTATATATGTAGTTACATTTCTTTTGGCCTAATTGAATAGACCTATTTGCCTTCATTTATAGATTTGTTTTGCATTGCAATCCCTAAAGGCATTAATGAATAACAAAGATTTTAACTAATATTTTCTTTGTCCGTGTGCACAGTTGATAGAAATAAATGATTTAAACCTGACATGGTGAAATGACAAGTCTCTTTGTACATATATAAACACAAAGCCAGGAACTGTCACAAGCTGTTTTTTGAATAAACTACAGTAGGTTTTCACGAATACCACATTTCTTGCATAAATGCCTCCAAATAACTCCAGTTAACAATTTACAAATACATTTGTTCGTATCCAGCATGGCCGCTCTAAATGAGGAGGATCATCTCTTCGGGATTTTCTAGGAAGACATAACATTTTCTTTATTCGCTAAAGTCAACAAGTGTTCCAGTTGCTGGATGAATCGAGCTGATGTCGATTGTCTGTGTGTGTGTATTTAACACACTTTGACATTATCAGATGGCACAATGTGTCTGGAAAAAGGATGTCTTGGAGTCTGGGGGGAAAATACAGAGACGGGTCCAATAAAAACATTTGAGCCACATGGCTTTTGTTTGGAAAGCCAGGAGGCATCCTGTTGAAGTTTGTGCAGCTCAGGACAGCAATTGTAATCGCTTAACCTTTTCCCCCCTTCTTTCCCCATCACTTGCTCATCACAGTGGCACAGACAATGTGAAAGTTGTGATTTGTGCTGCTCTGAAATGCTGCCTTGTTTGTGTTGACTTTTCTGCCTCAGGTCCCTCCCATCAGCTGTGCTTGGAAGTGGGCTGACCGGAAAGGGGGGTATATACAATCCATCATAGTGTCCTCTAGTGGTGGTTTGTTCTTGATCCTTCTGTTGCAAAACAGTGCCGTACGTCAGAGAAAGAGGACAAGAAAAGTGTTTAACAGTCAGGCTCGGTAATTCATCAGCAGGATTGTTTATGAAGTCCTTGCCAAAATGGCCGTCTGTGAGGTGCAAGAGTGTTAACCTCCCAGTGGAGATGTTTAGCTTACCCAGAAGTCTTTGGGTTGTTTTGCGTACTGCGCTGAACAAGATCTCCATGCTTTAGACAGAGGATTTTTGCGTAACAGTGGCTGTCTGTATCTGAGGAAACGTAAGTGAGGGAGAGGAGGAGATCAGTAGTGTAAACAACTGTGTTTCTTTTCCTAGTCTGTCCATGTTAAAATTGATGACTCAGACAAGTCAAGTCTGCTTTTTGGCGCTGGATGATTTCCACTGTTTTCTCCTCAGGACTGTGGTAATGCAGCTGTTCAGTTAGCGGCCTACGCCCTAAAGGCAGCACTGAAAGAAGAGCACTCCTCCGCATTACCATTAAAACACGTCCACAAGCAGCAACGTACAGCTCATGCACATGTTCACAATCTCTGCTCCTCCCGCAGGCTCATAAAGTTAAACTTGCAGGCCGGAATGATTTGTTGCCATAAAGGAGTGGTTTGTCTAGAAAGCAAATCAAATATACTTTTACAGCAAATTGATAAAAAATAAAAAAATAAAAAAAACCCTCCATGTTATGTTTGGGCTCTGGCATATGCTCCTGTAGTTTTGCAATGGAACTGTGAGAGAAATGTAGTAAACAAGTCCTATCTCCCACTGTATCTTTTCTGTCTATAACTGCATGACACTTTGGTTAGGAAATACAATACTGTAAGCTAACAATATGTTTTTCCCATTTTTTACCCCTGAAAATCTTTGTTTAAATGTTTATAGTTCTTTTTTTTTATTGTGGATTGCTTTTAATATGAAACATTAATGTATGAATGTTTTTGTTTCAGTAATGGTTTGTGGCTTTTTGAGAAATGCCATCAGGTTACAAAATTTATTTATGTCCAGGAGGTGGCGCTCTGCAGACAGATCCCCATGGAATCGGACAACATGGCACCTGTAGCTCCTTCCATCAATCCAGCTGCCATGAATCAAGGAACTATTCCGACCAGTGGCTCAGACCCCTTTCTGAACAGGTAAGCTCTTCCTCTTGAATATTTCTACCTGAGAATAGAATTGCTTACTCTGTATATAAGTGATGCAGCTGAGAATTTGTTTTTAGGCATTTGGTCCAATGATAATTGATATGCTTCTTTGAATTTCCTGAAACCATGTCCTTCTTTAAAGAACACTTCAGCACCTGTGGTGTACATGGGATTAATACACATTTCCCTGTACTGAGAAAAGAATGAAAAACGAGTTTACCTGAAACACATGTAACAGGAGCCAAAGATCATCTGTTTGGGGCTGTTTTAGAGTTAAAAGTCAATCAAGGGGATTTTTAAAGAATGTATTTTCCGACGGCATCATTTCAGACGGAATCACGGTATGCATTCTCAGCATGGACATGCTTAGATAGCCTGAGGGAATTCACTGGAATTGCATTTGCATCAGTGTTCAGGAAAGTTTATAAAAGTACACAAGGAAAACTTCCCCTAATTTCATTATACACATCCTGGCGAAAAAAGTCACCAGGTTAGAAGGGTCGTATTATTCTATGGGGGTCTAAGCAAAGAAAACTGTTTGACATTTGACTTACTGGCACTGGGTTAAGAACCCCTATTAAAACTTGGCAGGATAGTTCTGATGAACCATGAACTTTGTGGAAGAAATGTGGTCGAGATCACTTAATGAATTGAGATCATTTAAACACAATAAGGTTTAAGTTGCATGGTAAAAAAAAAAAAAAAAAGTTGTTGGCCTTCAGAATGTAAGAGAGCGTATAAGAGCTTGTGTGTATGTGATACCGTAGTGGGCCGTACCATTCACGTGAGCAGAGCACGGACAGCGGCCTGGGCCTGGGCTGCTACAGCATCCCTACCACTCCTGAGGACTTTCTTGGCAACATGGAGGAGATGGATACGGGTATGGTCTAGCATTTTAACTTTCTCACTGCAGTAACAGGGGAATTTTGCAATTATTTATTATTTGATTGTAGAAATGAGAGAGAGAAAAATCTGTTTCTAATCTGTATTTTTCTCAATTAAAAGGAGGTCGGCATTTTACTTAAATGAAAGTTCTATGCTTAAATGTAGTTACAGTACATCTTTAAAAATTTAAAAAGTCTCAAGTCTTGGAAAGATGTAAAAAGTCAGAGTGCTCATTTTCCTGGCATGGTTGTATTTGTAACATGGTTGTAATTCAATCTTATAAATGAGACCATTTGAGATATGAGATTTGTGTATTCTATGGGGGTTAAGTGTTACATACTTTTTCTTTCATTTTTACACAATAGAACTAAATGTAGCCACATTGTCTGTATTTAAATCATCCATAATTTTCTATCAGATTACATTGTTTTCCCCATTTATTTAACCTTATTATATAAGGAGTAAAAGAAACTAATAACCTAAATAAAAATACATTTTCTAAAACAACATGAAGAAACCCTTAACAGTGTAATCATTATAAATCACGACAGTGTACGGGTGTAGAAGAGTATAGTCAAACAGTGTCAAGTATATAGAAAGGATCTTTAGTGTGACCTATGGTATGAGAAAGGGAATGTAGGAACCAATAAGGGACTATGAAGGTTTTAGAAGTAAAAAAACTCATTAAACTGGCTTTTTTGTCTCCGTAGCTGAGAACATGGTGCCACTGAACATGAATGTGCCACAGCAGAGCCGTTTCCCCGACTTCCTAGACTCCATGCCTGGCACTAACGTCGACCTGGGCACCCTGGACGGCACAGACCTCATGCCCATCCTCAACGACGTGGAGTCTGTCCTGAACAAGAATGAGCCTTTTCTCACCTGGCTCTAAAATGGTGCTGAAACTCCAGAGGAAAGGCTAAAGACTTTTAGCAGCAGTGCTACCTTTCTGAATTTTAACTCAATCAGTCTCTCCGCTCTCTTGTTTGTAATGTGCCTATATTGCTCCTTTTTTTTTTTTTTTTTTTTTTAAAGTAAACAATTATCCTGGTTACTGTAACTTTTCTGAGTGAAGAGCACAATAGAAACCAAAGTGTTTAGCCTAAGAGCAAAGAACAAGCATACGTCAATCAAATTTGTTCAGGTGTGGTGGAAAAGTCTGATATCTTTTGTATATAATGTAGGATAGAGTAGGTTTTTACTGTCACTGAGTGTAGCTTGATCAAAATTGTCATTCCTCTGGTTTTGGGCAGGGCTAAACAGTTGCTGTCCATGAATAAGTGTTGATATAGGGACTCTTGGTAGGCACCAGCAGATGGAGCCACTGCTTCCTCTGTGAACTGGAGACCATGTTGGCTTCAATGATGAACACACAAGTTTAAGGGGAGCCTTACTGATCAATTAACATTCAAGTGGCCTTGCGAACAAACTTTCCTTTTTTTTTTTTACACAGATACCAAATACGTTTCCTACTGTAATCAGCACAAAAGCTTTGTCATAACTTGATTTGCAGTTTAGTGTCTAAAGAAACAATATTTCATTCACATTTAGAGGTTTATATTCAAGCTGATCCCAGTTTAGCTATTAAATCAAGTAAGCTCATGCCTCTGAAATACAGCAGTTTGCATCTGTAGACCTACATTTTATACCATGTACTTTTTGTGTACTGCTTCAGTATTCCTTTAGTTTTTTTTCTTTTCTTTTTTTTTTAACTGTTAAATACTCTAGATGTGTCTCTTGACATCTGGTGCATTTTATGAGTTTTGATATAGAGTTTGCCTTTTTAGTATTTATCAAGAGCTATGATTTTTTAAGAAAGATAAGAGTTTTAGATTTTTTTTTTTATAAAATTGAAATTTCAAAGCACTACAAATCAGCACGGGGTTGAGTTGGATATTATAAGTAAATGTTGAAGTTTCATGTGACGGTTCCTGCTCTGTGTTTCTTCAGTGTACTGTGATGTTCTTAAATCCGTTTAATTCGAAGCAGACTACGTGTTGGACTTTGTGTTGCACAGTAGGACTGCCTATAACTCAGTGGTGAACAGGTTTCCTTAATAATCTGCAGGGAATATGCAAAACAAGAGTATTTTCTAGCAATCAGAAATGATCGAATAACGAACACTCGGAACTGGATGAGCGTGGGAGGTCACATGATCTTGCTTTATTTCTTTAGCTAAGCTGAAATCCAGTGACCTTTTTATGTCTGTAATGTTTTTTTCATTGGATGTTAAATCCAACTTGTTAGCTATTCCTAGCATTGGTGGTGTATAAAGCCACCTTATATTGACTACGCAGCATATCGTTATTTTGTATACAGGCAACAGTTCAGGGGCGAAGGATGGATGGATGGATGGGTAAACTGATGGTTTTTGTCTATGGGTAGGTTGAGGGAGCAGTGGTAGTAATACATTAATCATTAATTCTGGGTTAAACTGAACTCATGACATCCTTTAGCTAGGATTGATTGGTTAAGTACTGAATCTTTGCTGCAACCCAGCTGACCACTTTTTAAATGTGTAAGATGGAAAAGATTTATTTCTGTCGCTCCACTGAGAGGAAAGGCCCTGTGATTAAAGCCAGTCATAACAGTGAGTGGTTCCTGAGTGGCTTCCTGTTATTTTGTTCTATACATAAAGTGATTATTCCAGGGCTAAGAGCATGGTGCAGGTTATTGTTAATAAGCACAGCGTTTGCACCCGATCATCTATGCATGTTAGAGCAATACATTTACACAAAGCAATATGTTGGATGGAAAGAAGGTGTTTTATTAGTATATTGAGTGGTGTAAAAAGAAAAGTGATTTTCTGTAGCATTATCTAAAAGCATGGTTGTGTAGCACACAAACACACACACACACGCACACACACATATACACACACACAGTACCTAGCCACAGTAACACGGGCAGGTTGTGTTTGTAAGATTCCAGGGATGTTGCAGAAAGGCTTGGAAAACACACATACACACACTGAACCAATGACCGCTTACTGTATTTGTTGGATATACAGAGGTGATTGTAAGAACTATAACCTCACAACGAAATCTCTGAAACTGAAGTGTAACTTGTTGAGCAACCAAAAAATAAAAAAATTGTGTACCACAGATTGTATGTGTAAATTGTGTTGCCAGTTTTAGTGCTCATCTGACACATGTGTAAGGTTTTGCTTGAAGGGTTCAGGGTTGCATTAATTGTTAATGGAGTGGAATTTAAAGAAGTAATTATTTTGAATTCTATGCTTAGTTTACAATCATCATTTAAATATACTCACTACTTATACTTTCACAACAAATGAATTGTGTTCATGCATCAGGTTTTAAACCATTAAACCCATTACATTGCAACCATTGTTCTGTCCAACAAAAACAATATAATCCATTCTGCTTACTGTTAATGGACTGCAGTCTGTGGCGGATATTTATCTTAAATCCTAATATTAACGAAAGTGCTCAAGTCATACCATCATACTACTTTTGATTATCAGAACATACGTTAGTTATAAGAGTAAAAACTAAGCTTATCCCAGAATTTTATGCAAGTGCTTGGACACCATCAGGGTAGAAAGATTCCTCAGTACACCAGAGAATTCATCGGACTGCCTTTTACACTCCTGAAACACTGGCCTTCCAGGAACTCCTTCAATGCCCCAAACATTTGGAAATCTTCTAAGTTCCTGTAATATGAAAGTGGTGTCCATGAATGATTGTGTGTACAGTTCCCACAGACAGATGCATCTCTTCTGCAAGTTTTGCAACAAGTTATTCAAGGATTTCCACTTGCTGAATGTTCATGGGAACGACTTCAGTAGGCTCTGAGCCACTCGGCTGGGATCATCATTTACGGACGTATGGTATGGCCTTCTTTAAAATGTTTGCAATGCTGCTTAGAGTCTTAGCACCGTACTGTGCTTTAAGTCTGTAAATGTCTGTATACAGGATAGTGGGGGCCTGGAGCCTATCCCAGTAGACTTGGGGCATGAGGCGATGTACACCCTGGATGGGGAGCCAATCCATCGCAGGGCACACACACTTACTGTACACACACTCACATGCTCATTCACACTCTACAGGAAGTTTGGGAACGCCAATTATCCTAATCTGCATGTCTTTGGATTGTGCGAGGAAGCCGGAGCACCTGGAGGAAACCCACCAATTACATGCAAACTCCATACACACAGACCCGGACCCTGGAGGTGCAAGGCGACAGTGCTAACCACAATGAAGATGTACAGTATGTCTAATATAAATAATGTCTTTGTGTGTTGAGAGAACGCCACCTGTCACAGCTGAAAAGACTTTGGATCCATAAAGTTACCTCTGACAGATATTCTAAATATTCTGTATCAATGCAGATATAAAATTAGATTTACTGTATATGGATTACTGGGCAAAGGTTTACTAAAACTGAAAAATATAGCCTGATCTGATGAATCTTGATTTCTGCTGCTGCACATAGAGCTTATGGCCAAGATTTGGCACCGACCGCATGAATCTATAAATCCAACCTGCCTTGTGTCAACAGTACAGTCTTGTGGAGATAGTGTTGGGAATGTTTTCTTGGGACACTTTTGGGCCTGTTAATACCCATCAAACATTGCTTAAATGCCATCGCCTATTTGAATATTGATGCCGACCATGTGCATCCCTTCATGGCCACAATTTACCCATCGTCTAATAGTTACTTCCAGCATGATTACGAACAATGTCACAAAGTACAGTATAAGTTGTCTCAAACTGGTTTCATGAAAATGAAAATGAGTTCAATGTTCGTCACTGGATCTGAATCCAGCAGAACACCTTTTGGATCTGGTGGAACAGCAGAGTAACAGCCTGAAAGTGCACCTGAAAAATCTACAGGAATTTAACATGGACAAGCATCTCATAGGAATGTTTCCAACATCTTGTGGAACCCATTCCATGAGGACTTTTTGGAAGCAAACAGAGGTTCTACACAGTGTGAGTACAGTATAGTGTTCCTAATGAAACATTCAGTGGGTGTGGATCACTACTTATTGTCTATTTACAACTCCTGGAAATAACTGAACCTCATTCCTAGCTAGTGACAAAGGTTGCACGCCCACAATATCCTCATCCTTTTTAAGGCGTGGTCCAGACTCTAGTTTTGTTCTACTGCTGTCCACCAGAGGTCATACTTATCCTAAATCTTAATGGCATAGCTGTCAAATCCCCAAAGAATATTAAATTATGAGCAACAGGGCATTTTTACAGCCTATAAAATGGGACCAGTAAAACTTTGGATTACCTTGTATTGTCAAAATGTTTTAATGACTCAAATAACCACAGCATGTTATTTCAAAATGCCTTATGTCTTAATCAGTTTAGAGCACAACTGTGAACCAAGCTGCTCAGAGTTCATTGAATTATTTAAATTTATTTATAGATTTCTCCTGTTTTATTGAAATCATTGCACAAACATCTTTACAAGACAGAAATACAAACAGACAGTTTTATATTGTTTGCTAAAAGTTTGTTTCTAAGGTGCCATAATATCTTTCTGTCATAAAGATGATTATCATTGCACCAATAAATTGACTGATACAACACCAGTGCAAATGCTGTACAGAGAGGAACACCATGCTGTGAAAACTGTTTGCTTAGTGCTTGGCTAAACCAGAATGACAACATTCTTAATCACGTGATTACACATTATAAAAACAATGTATAGTATAGTATAGTATAGTATAGTATAGTATAGTATAGTATAGTATTTTAGTAATATTTTTGGTGCATTTATATTTCACATACATGTGTACAATGAAACATTCTACTAACAGCTCTGTCTATGTCTTTAATTTTAACATATTTGTATTGTTATAGTTTGATGATTTCTGTCTTTTTTAAAACTATTAAAACTTTTTTTAAACTAACTTCTATCAAACATGACTAACACCTACAGATACCAGTAAGTAATTATGTGACTTCAAAAACATTTGGCCTCCTCAAAGCAACAGATAAAATGTAATTTCTTAGAAAACTACTGTGTATTGTTTTGTTTTTTTCATAGAATATGGTAGGATTTCTATGGTGCTAAAACATAGCAATTTTATAGACTTTTAAAACGATTTCTATGTGTTGAATATATCTCCAAGGTATTTTTTGGTACAATGACTCCTCTTTATTCTCTTCCATCTACTATTTGTAGTAGATGCCTATTGTGACTCACTCTTTTAATTTTATCTGGGCTTCAGTCCTGCACTAAGGGCACTTTGCATTCCCAGTGGTTTGGTTTGGGGCATTGACTAATACAGTATAATAAAACTGTATGCAAAAGTACAACACTGCATTGGGTATCAGTGGATTATAATTATTTTGTATTTCCCCCCTCTAGCTTGATGACCTCACAACGTTTTGAGATACAGCTGGAATTTCACACCTCGTTCTGGTAGTTGTACAGAACACATCTACTCCCTATCATCATTGCATAATCATTTTATGGCTATTGGCAATAAAATGCATCCTTTTTATGCAACCGAAAAAGACCCTGTCAACTACTTTAATGACCACCTCATAACCACGCAACACAGAGAATAGAGTTTTCTGTTTTGAGTGAA
>JAOTRS010000004.1:16458247-16468280 GCA_028565755.1 Dinotopterus cunningtoni
TTTTTAAAAGCAAACAACATGCACAACTACCGATTTGTGTCTTAATTTTAGACAAATAACTTTAACCTATTAAACAGAATCTGGCAATTATGATGAATAAAATTGGTTTGCCTTTCATCTCCTGATCTTATCTATTTATTTTGGAATAAACAGATTTTTGGAATCCATGTCATCCAATTGCACTACACAAGCCAACTTTATTTTAACCTATGTGCCAGTTTACTTTTCAGCTGGACAGACATAAAAATGTATTTCCATAAAAATAAATAAATAAATAATAATAATAATAAATCCAAATGCATGTTAGATTCAGTGGGTTCACACAGGATTAGCACACAAACAGGGGTAAGTTAGTGTTCTTTCAGGGCAGGTTGTTACGTTCGGTATGTTATTAGAGGGAACACACAGCGCTAACTTACGCAAAGGACCTGGACAGGAAGCTCTCCAGACCTGGGTTCTTGAACAGGTCTATACCTACCGCTAGGAAAATCCCTGCCAGTGATTTCAGCTCTTTTGATTTGCTACAATACAGAGTATTCGCTGAGTGTCAGAGCAAATGCATGTGAAGCATGAAACAGAAGATCATTTACATAACTACACAGCATATATAATTCGCATGAATTGTGGAGCGAACTGGCATTATGGCCATAAATGTTCTTCATTTTTTTGGTATTAGCTTCATGCATTTATTTTTTCATGAACACAGAATTCAGGATTCTTTCATGCAGTTGAGAAGTTAATCAGTGGTACTAATATTTGCTAAAGAATAAAATCTTACAATAAAATATTTATCAAACTGCTTACATACAATCTTTTTGTTGTTCATCCAACAAAACTATATTTAATATTTATCATTATTTGAATGGGAAAACCTGCAGCCAAGCCCACAAAGCTGAAAGTCCGCAAGAATCAAGAGCGAGATATCACAGCATGGTTCATCTTTTTTTCTAAATAATCTGCATTAACTATGAAACAAAAGTGACCTACATAGTTTTTTTAGCCGCTCGCTCGGTCTCCGCTTTGGTCTCGACGTCAGCAGCTGTGAGCAGCACGATGTGATTCCCGTCATGACACAGAGACTTCAGACCGATGAACAGCTGAATACGGAGGGCGCAAACCTCCATAGTGAAGGGAGGACAAGCCTGGGCAGGTAGACAGAAAAAAATAAAAAATAAACAAGAAGGAGGATGAGAAGTGGAGTAAAATCTGATATTCCCAAACACTGGCTAGAGCTTGTGAGAGCTGCATACAGTATGTACTGTATATGGTAGAGGTTAGTGGGAGAAATAGAGTTTCACTAATCGAGTTGGATGCATTTAATCCAGTGATCTAATTCATGCTAATTCAGGGTTAAAACCATCTGTCATTTGTGTATATTTACTACACGGGTGGAAATCTTTAAAAGAAATTAATCAATAAGTAACATTAAAGTAAGATCTTATTGAGCAAATCAGTCTTGTTTGGGAAATATGTTTGCTGTCCCTTTTTCGTGCCCATAAATTCCTCACTTCGTATATTCAGGGGGAGGGGGTGAGAACGTACCCGTTTGCTCAATGCTTGCTTTTGCAAAGTCTGCCTCTTGTGCAATTAGATTACACTGTTATCATTTCTGTTGTATCTTTATGTTACAAATCTCTCTTTAATTGGGTAAAGCCACCACATAAGCCTGTATGCATTTTCGCTGACTTGTTCATGTATACAAGCGGTGTTCAATTCAAACGTGGACTTATAATGGATTTTTTTTTTTTTAAATGAATAAAGGTGTAAACATTTACAGTGACTATACTTTCATTAAAAAAAAACCCACATGAATAGTGCAAATGTCTGAGAAACTTTGCCGGCTTAGAAAAGTCGGTTTATTGAGAAAACTTTCAACCTTGATAGTGTCCAAGCACTCATGAAACACTGGGTTAGTGTAGCAGGAGATTATATAGAGAAATAAAGGTAGGTTTAACATTCATAACTGTGTTCTGTTATTCTGCACAATCAAATGTCCCAGTTTGACTTGAACACCCCTCGTAGATCCACACACCAACTGCATAGTAATTCATTAAACGTTTCCATTTAGTTTGAGATAAAATGACCTGCTTTCTATTCTTACCAAGATGAAACAATATAAACCATATATGTGCTTGATGAAAATATGGGGTTCACAACACAATACTGATCTCCTTTTTGAGCCTACAAATATAGAGATGCCTGGGGTCAAAGGTTAACTCCTGTTCAGACATTTAGCAGGTCCTGGCCACATTTTAAACCTATTTACCTTCATGGTGGTGTCGATGTAGGGGTCCTCGACTCGAGCAGCCACGGCACTGCATCTCACGGTGAAACACTGCAGAGCATTTCTAAAAAATAAATAAATAAATAAATAAAGACTTTACATCCTTGCTTTAGAGCTCTTCTAAGAAAAAAAAACAAAAACAAATGGGGGAAATGTACATCATGATAAGACAAGACATGGATGATGCAGGAAAGGTAATATACAAATCTAAATAAAAAAAATGTAGAATCATGATAGGTTTATTACTACAATCTTGTTTAAATTTTTAATGCTGATTAATCAAGAGGTTAATTTTCTATACATGCAAATCACAGGTTTATGTCCAGGTCCTGACTGGTTGATGATCCATGTAATCTAAATTATACTAACACATTATGAAAAATGTGCTCTTCTTTACCAAATATAATTCATAACCACTAAGTGGTCTGTAAGCACATGTATACAGAAGTAAATCTCCATTGCATAACAGTTATTGACATGCATTATTAATATTTTTTCTATAACAGCATCCCCAGTCCCCAAATAGAAAACTTTATTGTTCTGGACCACCAGCCACATCTGCAACATGATACACAATAATGTCTTGCCGTGTGATGACATGTAGAAACTGGTTGCACAGCAAAGCCTGATGGGCCTTTTCTGGATATTGGTAGGTGGAGACGAGCTCTACAGTGTTCTTCAGGCTGTACATGTAACCAGCATTTGGCAGAGAAAAGAAACAGAACACACAGGCAGGATCGCGCTTTTCAGCGTCGCTGCTTACCGCATCGTCTGGATTACCTGTGCGAAGCGAGAGGGACAAAGCGTATGGAGAACTTTATGGTGCATGAAATGAACATGATGCCTACTGAGCATAACCTGGAAAAATGATTACCAGTGTGCATGGGGTAGAGCTGCAGGGAGTGTAAGCGTGTCTCCTCTACACTGCAACCCTGGAAGAAATCTGGGGCGAACCTCCTGAAAAAGATGAGGACAAAGAGCTGTCTGTTTTTTCATAGCATACACAAAGTACACTAACTGTTCAAGAGACCCCTACCCACTGGTGTTTTTTGTTTTTTTGCACCTGTACAAGATGTAGGTAACTCCCATGTTGCTTGCCTCTGTCTCCATCCCAGTCCATTCTAAAGACAAAGACACTCCACAATCTTTTGCCTTATCTCCCAGCAACTCCAGATGTTTTGGGAAGACAAAGAAGTCGTCTGACTCAATGGGACTCTGTTGTTCCTTTTTATCATCTACTATGGAAACATCAGGAATGTACAACTGACGTAAATAACTGGAAAGCATGCACATTAATGTATAGCGTCTTGAAGCATTTAATGTATAGCGTCAACTGTGCCATAGTGTGCATTATTTATGAAATCAGGCAGTAGTTTTGATGCACACATCAGAAAATTATATCAGTAAACAATGTTGAAAAAACAAGGAATACTAATATCTATACATACCGACGTCAGTAACTCCAGTTGCAACAAAATCATTAACAGAGGGCTGGGCATGCTCTTCACTGGATGCACATCGCTTTTCCAGGTTTTCCAGCTTCAACACCAGCACCTCCAGCTCCGTTTGCAAGGCCACGTACCCGCAACAGAGACCCACCTGCAATGGGCTCCAACCAGAAACATACAGGATGAGGAGCCTTTCAAAGTCAAGAGCATCAAGTTGATCGCTAAGCGACTGCCGCGTCAGACCAAACAGCACCAGGCTCTTTGGACAGGCCACCAGCAGGGCACCTGTTATGGGGCAGCAGGCAGTGCAGAGCGGTGTCTCAGACAATGGTATCTCTACAATCTCCATTTGTTCCTTGGGGTTACCATGGAGGACCGAGCCACGCATGAGGTGCCCAAGCAAACGAACACCTACACGCTTCTTCTCAGCTGCTTGGTAGCGCCAGTTGGTGTATGCCCTCAGATAGGTGGCACCATTCTTCTCCTCAATAGTGACCAGGTAATCTCCTGTAAGGGAACAGAATAGAAGAAAATATGATACATGAGAGTCAGAGGTATGAACCCGAATTTATAGTAATAGTGCCCATGGGAATTCAAACGTATAAAAAGAACAAAATTGACTTGGACGACTAGGATAGTAACTGTCATAAGGCCCAATTTGTTCTTTATTTCTTCTTTTGTTCTTTAAAGCCTCTGATTGGTACAGCCTAATGCTACAATACATATACCTGTATTTGTCTTATCTTATCAAATTTTCCACATATATGTTAAGCCTTTATTTGTCACATATACATTACAGCACAGTGAAATTCTTTCTTCGCATATCCCAGTGTAACTGGGGTCAGCCATGATACAGCACCCTTGGAGCAGATAGGGCTAAGGGCCTTGCTTAAGGGCCCAACAGTGTAAACCTGGTGGAGCTGGGGATCGAACCACTGATCTTCTGATCAGAAACACAGAGCCTTAGCCGTCTGAGCCGAAACTGCTTTTTGTTAGTTCTTTGCAGGATTTATTATGGCCTTCATCTCTTTCTTTTCAACTCCGTGCCAGTTTAATTTCTTCCTCAAAATACATGCAAAAGTTTAAGCTGTGCCCCACCATTGAAACATATTGTGCTTTCAAAAAGCCACACTTTCTTGTATTTTAATGTAGTCTTGAGGAATATTTCTCCAGGCTTCCTGAAGATTTTTTTTTTTCAATTCTCATTTTCAGTTCTGTCCTTGTACCACAGCAGTTTCAGAGGAATGTTTTTTTGTTTGTGTGAAACCACACAGTAACAGTGTAATATGAATCATTCAAGCATGAAATTAAAGCATAAACCAGTGAGAAACAGGTGCAGATGATGACAGATGATCAGGCCAGTGATTACTGTAGTATACTGGAGAACCTGAATGCTGAGTGGTTGGAACGGATGAGAAGGGAAATGAGGTTGCTGCTGAGGTTGTTACATAAACAACCAATTTTTAAAATTGTATCTTTAGGCACTTTGCAGCCTGTCACAGTAAACCATTTATTCCTATTTCATGAATGTAATATGAAGCATATATGACAGCATGGTGGCTTAGTGGTTAGCACTGTCGTCTTGCACCACCAGGGTCCGGGTTCGATTTCCACCTCGGGGTCTGTGTGCATGGAGTTTGCATGTTCTTCCTTTGCTTAGTGGGTAAAGCACTCCACAGTCCAAAGACATGCACATTAAGCTACTTGGTGTTCCCAAATTGCCCGTAGTGTGTGAATGTGCATGTGAATGTTGACTGGAAGTCCTCAACAGTTCCTAGCTGAACGTGTAGCACGTTCCTAGGTGGATGGATGGAATATGATGCAAGATGGCTCAAGACTTTTGCACAGTAACTGTACCTACCTAGGTGATTATGTACAGTAAGTACAGTATGTGCAACATGACTTGCAGTAGACTTGCGTCCCATCCAGGGTGTTGTTTTTCTGGGATAAGCTCAGGATTTACCACTAGATAAGATGCATGTACTGTAGTAGCTTTGAATGAATGAATAAATGGATGGATGGATGCTCAAAGAAAGAAAAAACAAACAAGTTAATTCTGTTAAAAAGCAGCAATCGTGAAGGCTTTTACCTGGTGAATATTGTGTTTACATTTAGACTGATGGTTTTCTGACTAGTTCTGACTCACCGATCTGACTGTACACGATGCTGTGCACTATTCCCATGGTGGAAAAGCGGCAGATTAGAGGACATTCTTGCTGCTGCATGTGATACGCCTCAATCTTACATCCTCCAGCGGAGACGACGAACAGCGCGCCCCCGCCGCAGCACACCAGCCCGGGCTCCTGCTCCGCCGGCACGATCCGCTGACACGCGAACGGGTGGCAGTTGTACACATGCACCATTTCAGCACTGTTTAAGACCCATTTCCCTCGCGTTTAGGTCTGATCATGCTTTAAATCGAGTCCAGTACTTCGTCCGGTGTCACATGCTTTTCCGTCTTGTGATGATCCTAATCCAGCAACAGCAAACGTCAGTTTATCCAGACTGTCAGTTCCGCTTCCGGCTTTTTTTAATTGCAAAAAAAGAAGTGAGAGAATAAAATAAGCTGTACCTTCTTATATATGTGCACAGTTTACGATTCTGAAACTACATTAGCTAAATATCACTGCGCTGCTTAAGGTTACTTCCGTCAAGAGCAAGGCGGGACTAACATGTAAGGCGACTCAGTTATTGGCCACTTACAGTACTCTGACAACAATCTGATTGGCTAAGACTTCTCTTCTCATAGTCAGGAAACAAGATACTGTTTATTAAATTTCTGATAATGGTATGGTACACAGTGTTACACATACAGTACACAGGTCACTTTTTTGACAGGTTTGGTTAGTCATTTTATTAATTCATCCATGATGAATTATTTTATTTTCAATACCGCTTACCACATGTTCTTGGCCTCTCACTCTCTCTCACTCCTGTATACAGTACATTTACATTCTTTGATATGAGCAAGTTGTGGTTTTCTGTGAGCTCATATGTGTGTTCAGTTGGCTGGCTTCATGCGTCTTGGGGAGCCAAGAAAATACTAATTACAAACACTTCCTCTATCACATTCCCTACTGACTTAAAATATATACTGTATGTATTTACACCAACCTTTGGTACACATATGAACAGGTGAACACATATGAGTGAGTGAGTGAGAAAACTATGAAAAAAATGACTGGTCAAATACAGTTTTAATTCATTTTTTTACTTTGAGAAGTACATTATAGTTGTGCAAGCCCTAGTATGAAGCACCATGTGATATTACAAATCATGAATTTTCACCTGCATTACAACTTTAATAAAGACACACATGGCAACTCATGTTTAAAACATGGCTTATTATACAGTAGGCTACACAAAACATTAATTTTGAAGTTATACTTTGATTAGAGATCCATTTCGCTTAGATAAAGATTGTGATTCCTTTTACCAGGGCAGTTGGTGGCAGTTGGTAAGATCCTTGTGGGCATTGGAAGAGCTGGAGGGGGCAAAACATGCACCAGTCCAGAAGGGGTTTCACTATTCTGAGAAGAAATCTGTCTGTCTGAAGCACTGTCCTATATAATTACACAATAAAATGTTAATTATGATATATTTATTATTATTTTAATAGCAGAAAAATGCTAAAATGCAAACATTACTCACCACGTCTTAGATTGAACATTCAACATTTATAAAAGTCTGTGCTGGTCCATACTGAACATCGATGTGTGAACCTTTGCAGGTGCCCTTTGGCTAAAGAAAATATGGATTGCTTCAATAATATACACATAGTATATATAGATAGTAAATATTAGTAGCAGTATTATTTATTGAATAAGTTGCTCTTTTACTCACAGATGTCTCACTTTTTGGTTTGCACATAGACAGCTCAGTATCACTCAAGGTTTTGGCACAGTCTCTTGTATGATGAACTCCACAAAGTAGGCTGGACCAACAACCCACTGATGAAAAAGATCATCATGAAGTACAATGAAGGGGCATCAAGTTACATGTTCGAAACAAAAAAAAAACATACCTGCATGCTTGCCTTTGTTATGTTTAGGAGAGTAAAGTAATTAGCAGAGTGTAATTGACTTTTGAATTTATTAAGTGCAAGATGTGCTGCCTTTACTACATTAGAATCCAGCCTCTTTGATGTTGGGCAGTCTGGACAAAGAAATGTATGGCCTCACCTGAAACCTAATGAACATACACATGTCATTTTTCTTAGACAAAAGCAGATACAGCAACTAAAGTATATATTCAATCTTCTTTATTTCATGAATTACAGGACTGAACCACACCTTCTTTGATGGTGCAATTAAAGCTCTGAACAGTGATGCCAGTCTGAATAGAGACAGATACATTACATGTTCCAAACACCTGAAATATTTAACAAAACAGTGTTATGTTTTTCTATTTATTACTTCCAATGTTTTCAATCATTCTTGCTAAATATTTTTTTTTAATAAAATTAAAGATTTCCTATGTTTTTATGATTGGAAGGACTTACAGGAACATTTGCTTCACCCCTTATTTCACATGATTTCCAGCTCCTTCTGCTGATCACGTGACACTTTGTCTCCAGCCCATCTATTGTCAGGTCTAAGAGAGTTTTGTTTTCCTCCTTTGAACAAATATGTATACAGTACAATTTACTTTAAACACTTACCCATAAAATTCTATTTTTACATGTTAATTTATAGAATTTTTTTTTCTTTTCAAAATTTTGCAAAGTCCACATCACCAAAAAGTTGGTCTATCCATTAAAATACAATTATTAAAGCTTATCCACCTTGGTCACATGATTGAGATTGTACACTCTGTTCAAAGAGAAAATGTATCTTTCCGTCCTGGCTGCATTGATCTCGTCCAATGCCACCTCTGATGCGTTCACCACAGTTGGGTTGAGGCATCCCGTTAACATAGGAGACACTAAAACACTCTGAGCATATAAGCCTATGAGTGATAGAAAGCAAAACTGCAACATTTTGCTGATTAAATCACTCTAGAAAAACCTGGTCAGAGATCTTGCATAACGTTAATACTGATTTTAGGAACCTTACGCAATGTTCGTCTAAATGACCTCAACATGCAAGGGAACACAGTGGTTAAGTATGTTTTAAACTTTTTATTGTACAGGACTATGTAAATGATAAAATGTCAAATATAAAATGATTGGACTTAGTACTCATAAATATTGTTAAGCAAGCGTGTGGGTTTATTTAAAAGTATGGTTATGTAGAAAGTTAAGTTTGTTTAAGAGGTAATGGATGGGTCTTTTTACGCTTGTTGGCGCTATTACCACAAAGTGTCTACAAGCCGTGCACTTAAAAAAAATCCTTGTGCAGCTAGGTTAGTCATGTTTTCATGAAGAACGGCTGGTTTAACTGCAGTGGGAGAACCATGGGTGGAAACCAGGGCTGGAGTGGAAGCTAATTGTAGCGCAGAGTGGTAAGGCACTGAGTTACTGATCAAAAGGTCAGTGGTTCAAGCCAGAGCTCCCTCAGGTTGCCATTGCTGGACCTCTGAGCAAGGCCCCTACCCCAGTTATATTGGGATATGTGAATCAAGAATTTCACTGTGCAGTCATGTATACCTAACAAATAAAGGCTTAACTTAAACAACATTTACGCACCTCCTGAATTTCTGAAATTTACCCATCTCTGACTAGTGTTATCACAACTACTGTATATAATTTTCTAAAGTTATCCCTATAAGGGCCTCTTAAGAACTTGGGTTAGTCATATTGTTTTGTCGTGTGTGAGTGCTTGTGCCCTTCAATGGACTGGCATCCTGTCCAGGGTGTTCACCGCCCTGTGTCCCCCCAAGTCCTCTAGGATAGACTTCAGGCCCCCCTCAACCCTGTACAGGATAAGCAGAATAAATATGGAGAATGAGTGAGTAATGGAGTAAGTGAGTAAGTGAAATAATTATATAAAATACAGTTTAAAATAATTTAAAATAATAAAACTATGTAATACTATGTTGTGCTCTAGTATGAAGCACCAACGCTCATTACAAACCATGAACTTTCACCTGCGTCTACAACTACAAGAAGGTTAAAGCTAAAAATAAGCCGATCAACTTTAATGTTATTAGTGATATTATTATTTCAGGCCGAAGCCCACGTACATCTCTGCCTGCAACAAAGATGAACCCAATAATGTTTTAAAAGTGTAATTTCACAAAATTTTGTTTGGTGTGACATCATATTGTATTGGGTTCCACTGGATTCCCAGATAGCACAGGTACGTCGCGGAGACGTCTGCTAAAGAGCGTATCATCTGGTAAACATCGCGTTCGTTTTTTT
>JAOTRS010000004.1:16510102-16528839 GCA_028565755.1 Dinotopterus cunningtoni
TTCAAAAATATTTAAAACTGTAATAATTCAGACTAGAAAATAAAAATGTACAATGCTAAAACCTTTCCAAGTCCTGACGTTTCTGGATCGAACTACTTTTATCTGAGCGGCTCAACCTTTAGCACTCTGTTGTGTGTGGCCTGTGGACACTTGATCTGTGTTAGATCAACCACGCACACACATACACACACCCTCCCAGAGTTACGTCCTATGTAACTGTGAATATTTGACAGATCTTTAGAACACCCAGGCTGTTCCCACAGTAGATCAGAAAGAATTGTTTTCATCTGCTAACTGCTGATTTTAAACTGCATAAAGCACCCGGTGTTTTCCACTTCACTTGGTGCCCTGCGTGACACCTTAATGACCAGCTTGCCACATTCAGCTGCGAGTGGGCTTTTTAGCAGTAAAGGGATTTACACAGCACCGCACGTTTACTGGACGTTTGTGGAATTTTACAACCTTCCCTCTGTGAATGAAAGATGTCCTACATATGGTTTTTGTCATGGTAGGTTTGGAGCCCGAGAGCGTTTAAATGTCAGTGTACCAAACCAGAACCTTCAACCTTTCATGCTTTTCAGGTAAAATGAAAATGTTTAAACCGAAAGGAAAAGAGGCCAAGACTGCTTGCTTAAGAATGAGGCCCATGATGATTTATGTCCAAAGAAAACCAAATATTACTGTGTTAATTTCTTCCATATTGGTTGAGCCATGTGTCTTATTATTTCAGATATGACTTTACCTTTTATTTCCTATCTCATACCGGTGTTATGAACCATGACAAAATTTAAGACTGCATCTAATGAGGTGTGTTTTTACCCCATGTTGTCAATGTCTCTCTAAAAGTGCTGGCAGAGAGATAATATATATGCTCCAACACATTTAAACGAGTGCTAAATGAAGTTCAAGAGTTTTTACTGAACCATTTATTATTAGTTCATTTTTGGCGCATGCCTCCGTTCCAAGGTGATTTTCAAGGTCATTTGCACTTTACACAATGTATTTTTCTGTACGTACATAGGATGTAGGTTATGCAAAATTGTACTTCAGTGTCTAGTTTGTCATTCAGACATAAAAATTGTAAATATTACACGATATTAGAGCCATTTTTTTTCATGGTGTTTGAATAGAAAAGGATCCATGCCCTGTAGCCAAAGTCTATTCATAAAATTTTAAAACACCTGACAGAAATGTTATATATGCTTTTTTCCATGAAATTTTTTATTATACGATTCTACTTTTTTTTTTTCAATTGTCCGACACCACTTTAATATTTCTTGGCCTGACCAGGACTGCTTGACTTTGTTTTTCTAAACTAAATCACCATCCTCAAACTAGCCATTGTTATAGCGGTTTTCAACTGCTTACATGTTCATGTAGAGGATCTTATGTAACTTTTCAGTAGAGGTATAAATCCCGATATGAAGTTTCAAACAAACTTTGCATTCTTTTATGGTCATGGCTTCCAATGAAAAAACACCCACTCTGTGACCAGGCTTCAGTGGAATTTTTTTTAATGGTCCCCATAACAAGTGGCCTACAATCCCACAGCCCCTGTCTCCCACAGTGTTTTAGGTGCTGCTACAAATTTCCCCTCCCTGTTGTTCTAAGGCCAGTTTTCTATATATTGGTTAAAGGAAAATTTTGCTTTTTTTCCCCTTCAGAATGTTTTGAAGTGAATTATTGAAATATGTCTCCACAATTCTTTAGCTGATTTTATCCTATAATGGAAGTCAACTTGGCCAAAATATATGGGCTCATGTCTTGGCTTAATACATAACCTTGTTAAAATACAGCCACAAAGCTTTAGAAATCACCCCCTACATCTATGGCACAGCCTCAGACCTAGTGAACATATTGAAAAATCTGAGCAATTGGTGAATTTTCTCTTTACGTTTGGACGCACAAAGGGAAAAAGGCAGGAGTGTCAGGTCATATACCATCCACTGCTTGTTAAAAAGGACACTTTATAGTGACAGCTGGAAAAACTTTTGTTTTTAGCATACATAAGGTAAAAAAGAAAAAGAAATCCTTACTTGGCTTGTCTGTGCTGTGGTGGACATTTGGAAATGTACAGGTTTTTGTTCGTATGGCTTGTTTAAATTAAGCTTTAGACTTTGGCTTTGATTTAGGGATTCAAGTAGCCATAAATGGATTTAGCTGGAAAAATCTATACGACATCCCCCTTCATTGTTGGTTCAGGACAGATTGTTAACAGAGCCTGTGGTTCTCCAACTGCTCGTCGAGTCCGCTCTAGCTGATCAAAAGACTGGATTAGAGCATTAGGAATGAGGATGTTTCCTCTCCACAATGTAAACAAAAAGCAAAGGGCAAATAAATAAACCAGACTTAGCATTGCCGTTAAGGTTCACGGGCAGGCCAAGCTGTCATTTTCACCCACAGGAGTTCAGGAGACTGATCCGTTCCTACATTTGCTACTGATTTAGAAATCAGCCACCGAAAAGGGAACAGTCGGATTTGCGCACAAGCAAGTCACAAATTCTGTAACGAACGTCAAGTGTGTTTATGATCACAGTCAATCCAGTGATGTTGGGAATAGCTCCTTGATGTTGTTTCAAGGTTTAAATTTGTATGCACCAAAACGTGGTACATTTTAAGTTATTAATACTCTGGTGACTTTCCTTTAGGGGAGGTTTGGAATGAGAGGTTGTTCTTATCTAATCTTCAGTCAGCACTAAGTAGTCTTTCAGAAAGTCTGGGTCAACTCTGTTTATGTTTTAACCATTTCTTTATATTCAGCTGTAATTCTGTTAACGTTATAAAAGGGTATTTAAGATTTCTAACTACTCATCTTTGGGACAGTCCATCCTCAGTTTGAGCGTGTGGATGGTACTGATGGTGCTTTAAGCTTAGTGTGTCTGTTTTTGTTGCCTGGCAATGTGTATTAAATCCAGTGTATTAGAGGTGAAGACAGATGGAAGGTTTGACCATTCTCGGCTGGTTTGTTCATCTGGTGAATGTCTTTTTTTACTGAAGGACAGTTAGCTTTTATCTTCTTGAAGGGTTTTCCATACTGTCCTTAATGTGTTCCAGCCTACCCTTCCCTCACACGTTTTTTTTCCACTACGTGATAGGATCACATTCTTGCACCAGGTAATGAAAACAACCAATCAAAAGGCTTAAAAGGCGAGGTTTACGACTTTGGCAAGTGACACCATATAGATGTCTAAATATGTGATTGAAGTCCATGAAGCTTACCATCCATCATCGACAATGTCTTCTGTCCAGCAAGGTCAATTTTAAACAGTAACACATTTCTGGCCCTGAAAAATCATGACGCCGTTTGTCTCTGGTGTACCTCACCAGTGTATCTGTATCACTGAAGTGGACGAAACATCAGCATGCATACTTGCATGATCTATAGAGCCGGCTTCCTTCCCTAGCGTCTTTGGTTTCACATATGGTTTGTACACCTGGTTCACCTTAAAGTGCTGAAGTTAATACAGAGTGTTGTATCACTTCCTCCAATTTATAGACTGGTATATTAGTTAAGCATCTCAAACAAGCACTACAGCATTACAGCAGGCAGATGTAGGTTGGCATGGGGACAGAAGAGCACACTGGTGACAAGGCCACTGGGAAATTCACATGTATTACCCACACATCTACTGTAGTAAGAAAAGTCAAGAGGGATATATTCTGGAATTTTTGGACAAAGACTTTGTGGCTAGGCATACAGGCTTTGAAATTCCTAGGGAATCCCAAGTCAAGATCCAGAGTTTTTGTCTGGCCAGAGCAAAATGGAAAAACTGTGACTCTGTTATGCTGTGCGTGGCATTTTACTGGCAGCATTTAGGTCTACTTGTCTCCTTATAATGCATATCCATTGAATAGCCGAGCTCTCCATGGCTTAGCTACAAAATTGAGAACCCATGCATGTGTCACTTTCTCATCATGTAACTCTGTGAAAGTAGGAGTTCCCCTGATTGGGATTTGCCCTGGCAGATTTTACTTGGATCACAGGGATGAAATGTAAGTCTGACTGATTAGCATACAATGCTGTAAACAGATAAAATGTTTCTAATTGCTGGCCTTTTAAATCCACCTGAAAAAAGGTTCTTAAAAAAGAGTGAGAAACTTTGGCAGACACTTTTCTAGCATGCTATTAAAGATTTTGTGCCAGTAGAGAAGCAATTCCAGCCAGAGACATTAATCAAGACAATTGTGTGCAACTTTCTGATTAATTGATGTGCCACACTGTTTTAGTTCCACTAGGATATCCCAGCTTGGCTTGCACAATGCACAGATTTGTTGCAGTAAGAAGGATGACCAAAGTCACCACAGGTACTGCTTGCATAATGTGCATAATAGTGACCACATGAAGGATTATCGGTAACTTGCCCAGCTGAAAGATTTCCATCCTGATGTGCCCAGTGGCACGTGGACGGCAATATCCCCTAACCGCTATCCTATACCACGATCATAAAAGCACCAACTGAGAGAATATGCTTTGAAACAGTGGTTCATCATGTCAGTACAGTTCCTGAGACTTGTTAAATGGATGCCTAGGCACACTGAAGTTATACTGGAGTTATACAAAACACTACTAAAATCCTTTCCGTTGGTTTCTTTTAATTTGTCACCCATCTATATTAGAATGTCTATCATTATTTCCATGGATTATGGAATGATTTAACTGTAGCTGGAACAAGCGGGTTATTTTAAATTGTTCTCTTAATTGTTGCTTTATTGGAAAGTCTTATTAAACAAGAACATAAGTGTGTTGGTGAAGTTTTAATGTCGTCAATAAAATGTCTAGACTTGTCCATTTTACAGAGGAAAAAAGCTTGATTACCAAAAAAACTATTTTGGGAAATATATATTTTTTTTAAAAACGGCAAGTGATCATTTAATCATTTTTAATCTTTATAATTAATAGAGTGTAAGTTTTAACTGTTTTGTCATGAAAATATTTGGATTTAACAACAAAAAGACATAGGGTCACATACGGTACTGTTCATATTTTTATCAGAAACTTCCTCTGCTTTTCTAAAATATCTGCTTTTTCTCTCTGTCAATGAAGATCAAGTGGCTTTCAACGGGCACAAAGATCTCACTAGGCCAGTCTGTCAGTGACTAGTCAATACAGCATGACAAGGCCAAAGAGTCAGCTTTGCTCTGAAACAGAATATGTCTAAGCGAGTGTGATGAAGACCAGCAGAGGAAGCAGTTTCCGTCCCTGTGGGATGCCATCATATAAACACTCAGGTTAAACTTGATGTTCAGTAATAATCCTTTGGGTCTTGTCATGGAAACGGAATGCCACTAACATCCCTCAGTGAATGATCGTTTTCATTTCAAAGTGCAATTACGTTAAGTTTAAACATTCAGCATAGCATAGCATTGTTCACAAAAATAGTCACAAATGTATATAGCGCTTGAGACTGTTTAGACTAAAGCTTGTTAGACTGTGGTTAGAAGCGGCATTCGACTTCCAGATGTAGCCTGTCATCCGTCCATCACCATATAATGGGATGCTGTCTGTTAAGTCGGTGCCCTAGACATTAGAGAAATTAGTCGCTGATAACCTGTGTCAGGCTCAGACTAAGCACCGCATACCTGTTTAGTCGTGATGAATATGCGAGGCAGCAGGAAGGAGAACCACTTCCCCATAATGGAGTCCAGCTCCCATGCACGGGTCTTTATTGGCACTGTGTTTACCACTAGCCCTCTTTCCACACCCTCACCGGAGAGTGTTGTCACATTGATGGCTTGCAGGCGTTGTGTGTTTGGGAGAGCGGAGTATGTTTGTCTGAGAGGGGGTGGTCGGTTTTGGTTTTGAAGTGCTGGGTGTGAAGGTGACCCATGAAGGCTGTCAGCGGTTGTTAGATGGAGGCAGTGCATGCACTGGTCAGTCTGGCCTTGGCTTTGC
Source organism: Dinotopterus cunningtoni (assembly GCA_028565755.1). Taxonomy (NCBI): domain Eukaryota; kingdom Metazoa; phylum Chordata; class Actinopteri; order Siluriformes; family Clariidae; genus Dinotopterus; species Dinotopterus cunningtoni. Next base: position 16,515,996 of record JAOTRS010000004.1, read on the forward strand.
AACAAGATGCACATGTATACTACATATATGCGTCTTTATTATATATTACACATCTACATTACCAACATGTATTAGTAGAACCCATATGCTAGACCATATCCCGATCCTTAACATTCGTGTTGGATCTTTTTGTTAAAAAGCATCTTTGATGTTTATTATCTGTGTATTTATTACCCATCACCAGCGCCATTTGGTTGGTGGGAACATTTGGTGCTCAGAAACACAGCTAAACAGTGGAACATTAAAGCTTACAGTATGTATATTTTATCATGCAAATAGACCTTGAAATAGACATTTAAATGTTCTGTCCTTTTTATCTTGCTGATATTTAACAGTTCACCATCAAATTCCTCATCAGTCAGAACAACATACAACATCTCTGTCAAAATTCCTAAGTGTTCACTTTTTCAACCCTCATGGCAAGACCATGTTGATAGGACTCAGCATGACTAACTGATAAATCAAATTTACACATTTGCTGTGATTATTTTTGCAGTAAAGTGACACCTTTGTCTATTTTCCTGCCCCCCCCTCCCAAACCCCATCCCACCACCCCTCCATTCTCTTTCGTAAAAGCAGAGCACGCTCTGCAGGGTTCGGCCAAGTGAAAGCCATCTTTTCTCCAGCGGAGAATAGATGGTGGCAGATGTTGAAATAATCCATCAGATAACACACAACAGATGTCTTAATATTGTCCAGCTCGTACTGGAGACAACATGAATGACTAGGGTTGGCCCGGTAAGGCAGAGACAGCGGCTTGCCGGGAGCGCACATGTTTGATAGATTAGAGGGGACTGAAGTAAGCGGAGCATAAAAAGGAAAGAACTGGAGGACTGAGACTAAACACACTACTGTACACACCCTTTCCTGTCAATGTGACAGTATAATCTATTATTTAAGCATTAGCGATGTGTAAGGTTAAATGGAATATTTACTCTGTCATTAAATATTTATTTTACTTTATAACAAAAAAGAATGCTTGACTCAAGATCTGTATCTATAACAGTTCTTATAGGCTTTTACTTCCCTGGCTTTGCTGGCGATGAAGTGCCAAAATATAGTTTGAGGAATAGTCCAATGTTTGAAGCTCTCTCAATCTCACTCATTCTCTATACCGCATATCCTATACAGGGTCACGGGATGCCTGGAGCCAATCCCAGGGAACTTGGGGCATAAGGCAGGGTACATTCTGGACAGGGTGCCAATCCATCATAGGGCACACAAGTGCACACACTACATGGGGAAAATATGCAAACTCCATGCACACATTGAACCCTTGACCCTGAAGGGCCGAGACCACAGTGCTAACCACTACACCACCGTGCCACCCATGTTTGAAGCAGTTTTTTTAGATTTTTTATAAATGCACCAGTCTTTCCCAAGGAAGATGGGAGCTTGGTTTATATATTTAACCAAATGAAAACACAATATAGCCAAAAGACACGTAATTCAGCTCCAATAGGTTTAGTAGGACTTTGGCTCTCAAGCATGAAGAATGAGAAAACCCTGCATTAAGGTTTGTTAGAGTCTGTATATGAAATAGGTAAGCTATCTGTTGCCTACACAAGATGTTTAAAAATGTAAGAAACACTCTTGCAGCACTCTTTATAAAAACATACCCCAGAAGGAAAAGTGTGAGAGCTTTATAGGGTTCTGGAGCTGCTTTTTTTTTTTCTAAATGTGTAGACTGACTAGAGATTAACTTTAATACACGTATACTCACTTGGCACTTTAATAAAAACGCCCATACTGCACATACTCAACAAAACTCACATCTGTTGAAGATTGGAAAAACAGCACCTGGTCCTTAAGCAATTTTAACCCTCCAGTTGATAAAACAGATTTTTATTCTAGGCTGACAGAAAGGGATATCAATGTGTGCGTCTGCTGTTGTATCCCATCCACATCAATGTTAACCTGTTGAGAGCTGTGAGATGCTTTTCTGCTCATCACAGTGGTAAAGAGTGGTCATTTGAGGCCAGCTAGGACTGGTGTGGCTATTTATCCTCTATGGTATTTTTTGTGGTTTGTGAAAATCTCAGGGGATCAGCAGTTTCTGAAATACTCAAACCAACCCATCTGGCTGGGCACTGAGCAATTTTTATCCTTATACAGTATGTAATATGAACAAAAAACTGAAGCTCTTGAGCTTTATCTGTCAGTTTATTTGCTGACTGGATTATTGCATGAAAGAGCCGGTGTACCAGAATAGAAGGGCACCAGAGCACCCAGTGCAACATAGACTATAGACCACTACAGACAGGACACAGCAGACAAAGAACTGAGCCTCCAAACTTCCTCAATCTAACTGAACACCCATGGGATGCGCCGGACAAATAAGTCTGATCCACAGAGGCCCCACTATAAAACCCACAGCACCCAAAGCATCTACTGTCAACGTTCTGGTGCAAGACATGACAGCACACCTGAAGCCATGCTCTAAAGAAACCAGAGCTCCTCTGGTGGCACAAGGGGAACTTTGGTGGTTTTAATGTTAACGGTTTTAATGTTATGGCTGAGTGGTATAGGAGGAAAACAGTTATCAAGGTTTTCAGACTGTGTTTAGTCATACATTAATAAAGACTAAATGGCAGTGGGTATTTATGAGGTAGATAGGTTTTATTGTGTAAGGTTATGGTTGTTTGGTTTATTTGGCTGCAATGTTTCCTATGTTTCTCCTTTACTCAATGGCTGGTTACATTCCATCCTCAGGTCTGTTTTATTTGTTTGTCTGCAGTGCCTACAGCCATGCAAGGAATTATGGGAAACCAGAAGAGTTCTTTCTCACAAGTTTTGTGAGGTAAGCCTTACCACAGAAAGTATGTTTGAGAGTGGAATTATGTTTGAGTGAATCAGTGCAGTTAAAACCAGCAAAGAATGAACAGTGAGATTAACATAACCACAAATGGGGTATGAGAAGTACATAAAGAACATAGGCGTTATTAACATGCTAGGAGGTGATGCATTAGCAGACGGATCCAAGAGCTCTGGACATGATGAACGCCCATGTTCGGTAGAACATCTTCCTGAGATTCAATTTCACCCGTATCAGGGAGCTATACAAGGAAGATTATAAACCAACATATGAAGTTACACTGTGATTTAAAACATGACATGCCTATATGTGCACATGTGTGTGTATACGTGTGTGGAATAGAAAATTGAATCATATTCATATTATCCACCTGGTCCCTGGGTTCAGATTTGATTACACTCCTTTAATCCTCTTCTGCGGAGTGGTGAGGTATGAAGAGAAGAAACCAAACAGACAGAATAATGTAATTCTGCACTTAGAAAGTATAATAACTGCTCAAATTGAGTCTGGATTTCAATATTCCTGTAAAGATGTTTACTGTACAACAGCAGTATATTTTAACGCATTGGATAATAAGTACTCTGGTGTAATTTTTAGTCTCACTGTATTAGAAACATGCTGTATGCTTTGTTGTTTCCCCAACTGTGTGATTCACCCAGTGGAAGAAACATGTGCCTTGCATCAACTCAGAGAAGCATCGAGTTAAGTAATTCTTGGAGATGTTTTGCAAATGAACAGTTTCCAGAGCGCCTCGGTCAGGAACCCTGCATCCAGATGTGCTCTCAAAAGCAGAGCTCTATGTGCATTGAGTCTGTTTCGGGCTTAAAGTAGCGCGGTGCCAGCGTTGGCAGCACCGTGACGTAGCGAGTACACGCCATGTCTCGTATGGAATCTCTATGGCCAGGGAACGTGGGTGGGTGTCTGCTGCTAACCACTGTATCTCCTGCTCTGTCTCCGTTTCCCTCTCTCTGTCTCTTTATATTTTATTTCCATAAAAAGAAGCACCATGAGTGTGTGACCAGTGCTGAGTTCCTGCAGTCGCTGCAGATGCAGAAGCAGGGCGATTGTCCTTCTCCTCAGAGGGCGTCAGGATTTGCAGCAGCCTGCGTGGAGAGCTGCAATGCCGACCGCGAGTGCTCCGGATCTAAAAAGTGCTGTTCTAACGGATGTGGCCACACCTGCCAAGCACCAATTAACCTTTATAAAGGTAATTTATAAACAGGCTTTATAAACAGGCTGTCTGAAAGGGCAGTATAAGGACATAAGTGCAACCACACCACACTCTTTTTGTCTCTCTTTATTAATTAAGATCAACTGTAATAAGAAAAAGTTATTGGTATGAAAAGTTTACCTAGCAGGCTGCAGCAAACAAGAGTATTCTGCTGATGGAAGGTTACGTATTCCTGAAACAGATCTGACGAAATTGCATGAATATTCCTAAGACGTCCCAATAATAACAAATACCAAATACAGCACACCAAAGCCGCGGTTTCTTGGTGTTAGTTGGAGAATGTTAGATCTGTATGCACTGCATGCTCTAATACTCTGACCATCAGTGATCCATTTTTATGTTGCACTGTAACATCACGTCATTGATGTGATTTACTGTCACATTTTCTTTCCAACCATTTTTAACATGCAGAACAAGTAGGACATTTAGTAGGTGTTTCCCAACATGTGTCATCCTATGTATCATAGGCGTCCCCCTGAAGCCAAGGAAAGACATGGCCTTTTTAGAAGACAAGCACGGACAGCTGGAAGTGACGTGGATGTCTAAGTTCAATGTTTCTATTGAGCCAGTCCTGTATATTCTGCAGAGGAGATGGAACCATGGCATTCATCCCAGCGAGGACGACGCCTCGCCCTGGCACACTGTAATGATGGTAAGACAACAGCAACACTACTCCCGGCCAGGTTTTCCACAAACGTTCTTCACACTATCGTCATCTGTGCCTGAATCGGTATGACGCTTATTTTCTCTGCGTGAGTGACAGTATTCTGGTTTTTGGATCCTTAGAGACAGCACTCATATACTCTTAAGTTAATTTGTATAGACGTTTCAGAGTTTACAGCTATGCTAATGGAAAAACTTGGACGAAATACATACGTAAGTGGTCTATTAGTATGAACTCTATGATCTATAATGGAGAACATTTATTCCTGTAAAACCTACAAAATGCCAAGAGATGACTGTTATCCGAAAGACGTTCTTTCCTAGAGACCGTCGTTTTTATAGAGATCATCTGTCTTGATTGTCAACTTTTATTTAAATCTCAAAAGAAAAATTTGAAATGCAAAATCAGAAACGTATTATGTTTCAGATAAAAAGTTACAGGCCGCATGTATTGAAGCAAGCAATGATTTTAAAGTAAAATATATATTTCAGAACTGTTCAATTTTAGTGAGCCTGTGAACATTGTAGTCTCAGATTTCTGTACTTGGCTGACAGGAGTGGAACCTGATGTGGTCTTGTAGCCCATGCATCTCAAGGTTTGATATGTGGTCCGAGATGCTTTTCTACTTCTTTTCCATGGGTGTAAAGAGTCCCTGTTTGAGTTACTGTAGCCTTCCTATCAGCTTGAACCAGTCTGGCCATTTGCCTCAGACTTCTCTTATCAACAAGACATTTCCGCTCACTGGAACAGCCATTTACTGGATTTTTGTTTTGTAAGCGGCATTCTGTAAGCTCTAGGGACTGATGTGTGTACAAATCTTAGATCAACAGTACTCAAACCATTCCACTTGGCAACAAGAATGTAAAGCAAAAAATTTCCTTGCTATACATTCTTTATGGAAATGGCTATGTTTGATGTACCCATTTGTCATATGTGTTGGCCACAGAAATGCATCAGCAGACTCCAGGAAAGATTATCTTTTGGCATCTTTTCTGTGCATCCTCCTGGATCATACTGGATTGTCCTTTTTTCATAGGCCACATTGGAAATAATTATTGATCTTCTAATTTTACATTTTTCACTGTGTTTAGTTCTTGCTCTTAACTATTGTGCTTGATTAAATTAAGATGTTTCTTTTGGCTTCATGATAACCTGCTTTCGTGGTAGACTGTGTTTTTAGCTCTTTTGTGCAAGAAATAATGATATGACTTTGTATGTAAACAGTATGATGTCAAATTGCACTGCTGTAATGGTTGGTATACCAAAAAAACCCTTCTTGTTTCACTCATAGACATACATGCCCTTGAAATTAAGCTGACATTTTTGCGCTTTAACCTAATAGTTGATGAGTCCTTAAGAAATCCAAATCCAATGAGCCGGAATACAGAGCCAAAACGACAAAAGATTGTGTCACTGTGCGATTACTTACAGATTGCATTCTTTTACTCTCTGAGAAGCTTTGAGCTTATCTAGGGACATGATTTCAGCAACTCCTAATTGGGGCTTTAAATTTCAAACCATCAGATCAAAAGATTTTTGAAACAAATAGTCCATTGTCATCTCTATTATCTCCCAAAAGGAACTGCGAAGTAATGAATAGGAACATATAAATAGCGCTTTTCAGCAGGTTTGAGAAGATCTTCTTGCAAACGATCAACCAATCATTACAGCACTGATGGAGTCCTTTCTTCTGATTTGTTCTAATTAAATCTACCATGACCCCTCTCTCTTTCTCTCTCTCTCTCTCTCTCTCGCTCTCTCTCTCTTTGTACTAGACCATGGAAGAACGGGCCTTGCTGAAGGATGTCCGGCCACACAGGTGGTACCAGTTTCGCGTGAACGCAGTAAACAGCCAGGGCACGCGTGGCTTCACCACTCCCAGCAAGCACTTCTTCTCAACACGAGGTAAAACACTTTCTGTTTGACAAATTATATTTCAGAAAAAAAACTTACTGCATCCCCCTCCATTTTCATCTAGTCTGTGCTTCACAGTCTTTAGGCAGACGCTCAGTAACATGGGCAAGGTCTCAGTAGATTGCTGGGACACCGCTGAGTGAGACAAGTTATGAGGAGTTACAGACGAATGTGCAAATCCTTCACAGCAGTTCGTCAACACTGCAGACTCAGCCGTCTTTGTAAAACTGGCCTGCGTGAAACTAGAGCAGTCCGCAGCCTGTACATCATCACAGCCCGCTCCACTCAACTCTCTCACACTCCCACGTACACACACACACACCCAAACACATACACCCCATCTCTCATACTGAGAGTTTGGCGTGCCGACATCGTGTCAGATTTTAAACATGTTTTACTGTACGGAAAGATGCTCAGGGATAGAATTTTCCATGGATGCAGAAAACAAACACACTGGGACATGAACGAGAACGTGCTCAGGATGAGATTTTATCATTGTATCTGTTTTTGCTTTTTGTTTTGTGTAGTGTTATTTGTTTGATTACAATTTATGATGCAGGCAAGTTTCTCAGAGACGTACTTCACATCGTCTCAGTCCACAGGGGTGCTTGATTTGGCACGTTCCAAAATTGAGTTTATTGAAAGGCCAAGTCCAAGCTATAATTACATACAGACTGAAGCCATCACCAGTAATGACTCGAATCAATTTTTGTTTTATTTTTGAAGATTACCAACACTTGGACCGATGCAGAGAATAAAAAAAAAAATGCATGGTGTTGAAAGTCTTTTGTTGATACTTAGGCAGATGCTTTTTCATTGCTGAAAATTACTCATCTCCAATTCACGATTCGCCGTTTTTGTGAGAAACACAACTTTGGTCATATTCTGATAAATTTCCAAGAAACTATTCCCAATAGCCAATATTACAAATCGATGTTAGCGTACATACTAAATCCTACTTTTTGTAGAGTTTCTTCTTTTCGCCATATGGCTTTCTTTTCCTCTTCCTTGGGGTCACAAAACATGCAACTTTCATCAAATTGCCATGGGACATCTGAGTGGCAGGGGTGCGGGGGTGCATGAAGAATGCTGAAGGTCGTAGGTCATGTGCGTAGCTGCCATTACTCAAGGATATCTAGAGATGAAAGGTTCCTCCTCCGAGGCTATATGACTCTGTGAGGAAAAATCCAAGTGACAGTTCTCCACCCGCGACCTTAAAGCAGGCAGCAGGGCCACGTGTGTCGATCGGGGGTTGCCTTACAGCACGGAATGGAGCCTTTGTTTTCGCAAGGATGCTGAGAGTTTGGAAGCCCACCCTAAAGGCCATCTGCAGTAACCGTTTTAAAGGTTTACAGTAGATAACACTGTTCTCTCATGCCTGGTGGAAATGAAATCAGATTGCTCGGTTTCAAAGCTAAAATGTGTTCCAGGTGAGACGCGAGTTTACAGTTGATAGCGAAAAAGTTGTTTTGATTTGTTATCTGAATATTTCCTCATGTTTAGAGCTGGTTTCATGTTTTGTATAGATTAAGCCAATAACAATGGAACAGTATTGAAGTTTGTGTACATTGTACGCCTAGCAACTTTCCAAAATATTGTGATGAGGTGAAACTGGTATAAAATGAGGAGCAGATCTCTATACGTGTTCAGGCAACATGACTTGACACCCCTGGTTGCGTTGTTGTGTGGAAGGCTTATCCACCCCACCCAGTGGCAAGAGACCTGAGTCACTATTCATCATATATCAGTTCCATTGAAGAGTCATCCACACACATACTCTCACACACAATAACACACATGCGCACACACACATATGGCCTGCTGAGCTGTGGTGCAGGCTTGCGAAAACATTCCATATGTGGCCAAGAACCATGAAAGACCATGAAAGGAGAATAACAGAGACAAAAATGACAAGAAGACAATGATATCCAGTCTTGTTTCTATTGCTGTTTAATTGTGTTTCTGGCATACAAACTATTTATGTTGTTTTTTAATAACTCCAATACGTTTTCCATAAATTATTATCCTGGTGTATTGAATAAATCTAATTTTATTGGGTGTTACATCCTACTGAGCTCCTTCCTCTGGCTATGTAAAAAAGGAAAAAAAAGTGAACACAGCAGTAGAGTACTGTCAGACAGCTTTTTTCACTGACTTCAATCATCATGGACCTTGCAGTTTTCCATGAGTTCTTGATTTGCATCCTTTTCTGGCTTGCATGGACTTTCTCCACTCCCACTGGCTATAGGCCCCATCAAGAGGAGCACAAACAATCAGATCAGAATCAGCAATCTAAAATGCACTTTTTTTCCCCCTCCCCATTACAGACCCATTGCCCCCAGAGAGACCGCAGAACGTCAGTGCCGGGAATCAGACTGTGAGCGCTGACGGTAGGTTGAGCGTGCTGCTTCGTTGGGACCCCCCCAAAGAGGGAGACCTGCCGCTCCATCATTACAAAGTGACCTGGAGCAGCCCAAGTGGAAAGGAAAGCAGCAGGGTCGCAGACGGGGTAAGGCTTCCCCAGTGCAGCTCATATCTCATCTCCCTCAGAAGCCAAACAGTGCTCTAACTCTGGCTCCGAACGCTGAACATATTTTTCTGTCTCACCTTTTCTGCTTAGCCGGCAGGAGTTTTTTTTTATATATTATTATTTATTAAATATTTTTTTTGTGAGTAGAAAAAGTGTTTTGGAGAAAAATGAGGTTAAGCAGTCATGCCAAAGCTCAATGAGGTCCTATGGGGTTCTTTAGCTTTCCCCAGCTGTTGGGGTTTGAAATGAATTATCTGTTTGTATCCTTCACTTAAGAAAGTCATCTGGCACCTGCAAGGATAGGGGACTTGTTATCCTGTGAGCCCTTCAGGCTGAGGAAGTCCTAAATCTAAATTGGATCTCAAGAATTTATCTTCATAGTTTCACCATAGCTGTTCCGACTCGCAGTTTTAGCCAGCGTTAGCTCGCAGGTGTTGAACTCATGTGCACCACCTGCGTTCTAATAAAGTGCTAGAAAGTGTATTTATTTCTCCGCAAAGCCTGTAGTACAAAGGCGCCATCTGCTCTTGTGATCATCGTATTTTACTGTAACCTAAGCGCTCTCCTTGAAGCCGCAACTCTCAAATGGTTTTGATTAGGTAATTTGTTTTTACAATGCAATAACTTCTGGGTCTGAGAAAGCCATCCATTGAGCTAAACAGTAGCCTATAAAGAAGAGCTATTTCTGAGACACAAGATTTAAAAAATAGTAATTTCTTTTAAGCTAAACGTATTCAAGCTGTAAAAAAAAACATTTTTGAACCGCCTGGAGTTGAGAAATATTTTCATCCAAAAAACACAGTGCAGTTAAAACAAAATATACCGCGGCTTTATATCCCTGTCACCCGAGCATGAAATGAGCTCAGAAGTATGCACCATTTAACACAATGACGATATTAGTCCAACATAAGTATCAAGCTCTTTTCATGCTCATTTGTCTGTATGGTTAGGTTAACAGAAGAAGACAGGTTGATGGTGGAATGTGATGCAAGACCAGAGTGTGTCTGAGCACTGCCAAATCCACACTGACTTTTAACGGTTGACCGAAAGACCACTCGTACACCCTTAAAATCTCTTAGATATTTTTTATTTTATCTCCATGATAGAAATGATAGGGATGGGTCCTTTACCACAAAATTGCTAGGAATTTTTACAAGGGCTCCCACTGCATTCCCACATCCCACATCATCCAAGGCAATTCAAGCCACATTTTCTTTCAATTATTGGGAATCAAGGCAGGATAGACACATGCGGTGAATGTCCACGATACAATGTTAGTCATCTTTTGTATCCAGGAACTCAGGACTCTTACACCTAAGTATGTGTTCTTCCTGCTCGTATCTATGCTGCATAACTTTCCCTGACCTCGTCAGTAAGCGAAAAATTCTACCAAGAGCCACGCAGGTTTTATAGAATGTTAGACCACTTGTTATGAGCCGCACTATAAAAATGTTTGTGTTGGAGCCTGAAGCATTTACGTGGAATATTCACCCAAAGGGCTAGTTGAGATTTTTTTTTTTTGTACAGCATGTAAAAGGAAGCATTGAAAACAGTATTTAACTCAGTCTCCTGATGAAGATTTATAACATTACTGTAAAAGAAATATAGCATCAGGTTTATAAATAAATAATAAATCAAGGTACCCAGGTAGAAATGAGCCCACATTGCCAATTCAGCATCTATTACCTATTCCTTAACTTAATCACTGTAAGAATACACACTACTCTTACCTCATACAAGCATAAAAGGGCTATTTCTACTAACAGTGAGCTCATCTTGTGCACATTTGGTCTGAGCAGAAACTCAATTTCCCATTGGACCACGAGTTAAAACAGAGGTCAGATTCTGAAAGTCATAACATATGGCTCCTTGGTGAAATGGAAGCGCTTCACGCAAGTTTCACTGGGCTCGTTTATCTGCACACTTGTGAAACACATGTTTTGGCTATCTCGAGAAGTATGGACATATTAAAGCTTATTATTCACCATTAATGTCACAAATCCTGGATCGCAGATACCTCAACTGGAGAATCGATGGCTCTCATACTGGCTAGTCTGTTCGATCTACAGGTTTAGGGACAGGAGGCCTGTTTAGACTTCTGTTTAGATATCCTGTCAATCATAGAAAGGAAAGTAAAATATATACTCGCTCATAAGACGGAATGAACGCAGTATGCATATTGTCAAATATATTGTCTATGATGTGATATGGTGATCGTGGTGCATAATAAATTAATAAATGCAAAGAAAATACTAGAAATTCCAACATCAACAACATTACTTCTATTATTGTCATGGTAACTATATGACTAGTACTGTGCATCTCAAAAAATGTGAATAATATTTTAAGCATTTTTTTAATTAAAACATTTCTTTACTTACAGCTCATGAAAATCAAAAATCCAATATCTCAAAAAAATTGAATATTTCTTAAAATCACAATACAGAAATGATGATAAATTATATGTATTTATACATGCCATACTTAGTCATGTTTACTTTTAGCACTACTTACTGCAACAATGCAGCATGCCATGGAGCATCCAGCCTGTGGCACTGCTGAGGTGTTATCGAAGACCAGGTTGCTTTGATATCAGCCTTGAGCTCACCTGTGTTGTTGTGTCAGGTGTTTCCCATCTTCTTCTTGACATAGATTCTCTCAGGCACGTTGGCTGGGCAGTCAAGCATAGTAATATCATGGTCAGGAAATGAGTTAGGGGGTAGCTATGGCCAGCTGCTACGTCCTGCTAGACCGAAGGGAAATTGGCATTTCCATAAGGCTTGTCAGCAGATGAAAGCATGGAGTGCTCTAAAATCTTTTGCTAGAAGGCTGCAATGATTTGATTAAACACAGTGGACCATCACCAGCAATTGTCAGGGCACCCGAATTCATCACAAACTATAGAAACCTCATACTGGACTTCATTTAACTTAGATTCTGTGCATTTCTTCTCCTCTTAAGGACTCTAAGACCTTAATCGCCAGATGAAATTCAAGATTTAATTTTAGCTCTCCTTAGCCCAGGCAAGACACTTCTGGCATTATTTCTGTGTTAGGTATGGCTTGATACTATGAATGCAACAGTTGTAACGCATTTCCTAAAGACGTCTGTGCATGGTGGCTCTTGATGCCCTGACTCCTGTCTCACTCCACTCCTTGTGAAGCACTCCCAAGGTCTTGAATCACCTTTGTATGACAAAGTATCTTTGTAGACTTTGTATCTTCTCAAGACTGCGGTCATCCCTGTTGCTTGTGTAGTTTTTCCTACCACACTTTTCCCTTCCAGTCAACTTTCCATGAACATGCTTTAATGCAGCACTCTGCGAACAGTCAGCCCTTTCAATGATGACATTCTGTGGCTTACCATCCTTGTGGATCGTGTTGATGATCGTCTTCTGGACAACTGTAAAGCCAGCAGTCTTCCTCATTCGTTTAATTAATTAGACTGAGAGATACATAGTGTTTATTCTGTATGAATATTAATTTACCACATAATCCTTTCATGTTATGAGTAACAAATCTAGAATAAACAAAAGTTTATCTTTTCAAATTAAATTACAAAAAAAAATACTTTTCCATAATATTCACATTTTTTAAGATGCACTGTAGTAGTACTAGTATTGGCAATAGTATTAGTAACGGAAACATCCTCAATCGGTGACCAAGAAAAAGTTCAAAAGTCAACCAGCAG
>JAOTRS010000004.1:16546910-16561195 GCA_028565755.1 Dinotopterus cunningtoni
TGCACTTAAATGTGACCTATTATCTAAAATTAGCTTTTTATTCACTTTTAGACATAGAAATCGAATGTACAAACAAACAATCAAAATTTATATATATTTTTCTGTTTTTGTGTTAGGTGTTAAACAAGCTATTTATATTTTCCCCTCTTATGACCTCATGTGAGAAGAAGCCCTCCCCCTGCTTGTTGCTAAGCTCTGCTGTTCTCTGGTGGGCCAGGCCTCAGTAGTAGATTATTTGGAACATTTTGGAGCATTTGTAGAAGCAGTTGACTGAAGGAGTTTCAAAAAGTATGTATGGACACACACTTTATGAGACCTCTGAGACTTGTGCAAACTTGTTAAAGAAATAGTAAAATAGGGGACCTTTAAAAGCAGTCAAATAGCTTTAAAAAAGTTTAACACTGAGTGGTTACTTAAATAGTGGTTCTCAACCCTGGATCTAGGGAACCGACCAGCTATGGATTTTTTAGTGTTTTTAGTGTATGTTTCCACTTATTCTACTTTAGAATATCAGCTGATCGATGGAAAGCTAATGCCCTATTAATTGGAAAGCTAGTGTGCCATGGTGTACAATCCATTGTCTTTATTAACGTATTAACGGTTATTAGAATGCATTCGACGTGCATACCCAGTGCTGTTATTATCTATTATCAACACCGGTGGAATGCCTCTCATCTACTCTGTAAGTTTAAAAATATATTCATCTATAAACAGAATACTGCACATATTAATTCACATCAAATACATAGAAAATTTGTTTTGCGAACGCTTTAATCTACAAGATAAAAGCATTAAGCTTTCATAAAGCTTCAGAAAACACTCACAACGCAAAATATTATTGAAAGTATTATTGTTGGGAAAACCTAAGTGTTTTACTTTATTAATGATATTTAGTATTAATTAATGAAAAAAAAACACACGTAACAATGTTGAAAGTGGACTGACATCAGAAATCGGATATCAAACAAAGGAAGAGGGAGAATCACGTCCTGTCCACTAGAGGAAGACATTTCCAACCCTTTAGATCAAAACGAGTGACGCAATCACCCTGCGACAGAGTCGGTTTACTACCGCGACGGAAAATCCCGTTATCAACATACAAATGTTACTATTTGAATACTACAGGCGCGAGTTGTCTTAGCAGAATTTTACCCCACCATACACCTTTGTTTAGGGACGAATGCACAAATGCAAAGAATACAATTTGTTTAATGCTTTTATACTTATGTTGCACTGGAATGTTAGACTGGAAAACTCGGTAACGTTAGCAACTGTGTCCTCCATTTAGACACTTGAGCGGCTAGGCTAACTCTCAAACAAGGTATGTTTTTTTTTTGTTTTTTTTGTTTACAATGTTTTGTTTTTGTTTTTCATAGTCTGCTGAGAGATTTAATCCCTTTATGACTAGCTTTGTCAGTCATTTGGCAATGGGGGTTAATAAAAAGCTGAATTCGCTAGCTATTTAGCTAAACTGTAAACATTAGTGCATTAACATGGAAGCTTGCGATGCGTTCAGTCATAACAGTCAGGTGTGATAAAGTTCTGTTTAGTATACATTTCTTTCGTTAAGGTAATATATTTTCATTTTTTTTTAACTGGAGATGAGAGCACACTGGAGATGAAAGTGTTGATATTTGAGCTAGCTGTGCTGTACTTGGAGATAGGAAAAGTTTCCTCAAGTTGATGAGCGCTTTAACAATCAATAGTGGGGGGAAAGAAGAACTCAGCAGCCAAGTGGCACTTTTTATTAATAGACACTTAAACTTTTCACTAATATGCATATATTAAATGGATTAAACATCCCTAATAAAGAAATAATTGTTTTGTACGATATGTGTGGTTATTAGAGTTTAATCGAGTTATCAGAGAAATAAAAAAAATCACCATTGCCTTTTCTGTTAGAATTTTGTTAAGAGCATGAATAATTTACAGAATTTGTCAGACACCATCATCCAATTTATCTTATTATGCATCTGAGCAGTTGTGGGTGAAGGGCCTTGCTCAAGCACCCAACAGAGGCTTCTTGGTGATGCTGGGGTTCAAACCTGGGACCTTCCTTTTAGTAGTCCAGTGTCTGAGTGTATTTCAAGAACCACAAAATTATATCCAAGTTCTCATAGCATTGGCAGCACTGTGGGTTAGTGGTTAGCACTTGTCGCCTTGCACCTTCAGGGTTGGGGCTTGATTCCTGCCTTGGGTCTGTGTGCATTGAGTTTGCATGTTCTCCCTGTGCTTGTTGGGTTCCCTCTGTGTACTCCAGTTTCCTCTCACAGTCCAAAGTCATGCAGGTTAGGCTAATTGCCGTTCCCGAATTGCCTGTAGGGTGTGAATAAAAATTGAGTTTTGAGCTGGCAACCTGACCCCTTAAGTAACTGTCAGAGAAACGATGGATATATCTCCAGGGTGAAGAGAATCCGTTGCCGGATGGCACATGGGCGGACCAAAATACCAATCTTATTGCATTATGTTTTCTTACAGCAGGTCCAACTTGTAATCCACATCGGAGGAGCCTGATGGTGGATAGCTGCTGAAGCAGGCAGGCGGGCAAAGGCCAGCAGGGAGGCCCTGGAGGAATGGGCAAGGCTGGACATGAGAGTCCAAGTTCATAACAGCTCCGACCAGGCAAAGCCGGCACCAGCCGAGATGTCGGAGAATGGCCGCGCACGGAGAAAACGTGTGCCCAAGTTATGCGACTGCTGTGGGCTGAACACCAAACCTCATGCTCTGGGTCACGGGCCGGTCACGAAAAAACGCGGCCGCAAGAAGAAAGAGGTGGCGAACGAAGTCGAGGTGACGACTGACAACCATTTAAGTTCCACATTCGTAGATTTAGCATCGACACCAGACACCACGGACACCATGACTGTATGCGAAACGCAACAAGCAACACTTTCTGAAATATGCCCTGGGGAACAGATTATTCCTCCGGTTCTGCACAACGGCACCCCGGCCAGTCCAGATAAAGGTCCAGAAACTAACAGCGAGAGCGATTTTGCTGATTGCACTCCACTCAGTGACTCAAAAGAGCTCAGCTCTGTCATGCACAGTCCAACTCATGCTAGTTTGGATCCACACTGTGATCCTACAACACCTCTGGACTGCATGCATGGTAGTCCGACCTCACACAGTGACTGTAAGGAAAACTTCATATGTCCTGCTGGGCAGAGCAGCATCACAACGTCAGATCAGCCCCCAGACAGTGATGCAATGGAAATTGAACAGGCTGTGTATGCAGGTTATCTAAACACGAAGGCTTTAAGGGACCACCGTTACTGTAAACGGCCTCATGTCGACGCCGAAGAAGAGAATGCTATCTCACAGCCACCTTCAGCTGAAATCCAGCAGGAAGACATTATAGAACTTCTACACGGTATGGCTTTGTTCATCTGCTGCTCTCAAGGTGCTGCCTTGTGTTTTGTTAACATCATTTCCCTTTTTCCCCTCCAGAATACCTCGAGCTTTTCTATGGAAAGTATGGGAGCTTTGTTCCACTGAATGAGGAAGACATTCTTGAGTACCTGAACAAACACTTGAATGCGGATTTTAACGACAGGTAACGTTGTCTCTCTTAAATCCAGTGCAAAGGTGGTGAATGTTAATTTTCTTACTACACTCTATATATCTTCATACAGAAAGAAAATGATAAACAAAGAAGTGCTGAAGTACAAGGCTGGCTTGGCCTGCGCATCAATGCATTTCTTCAAAGTGACGTACAATAAGCACACGCTGGCACTCGAAGACCTCTCAACACTTGAAGACCAAAACTGGGTCAATGACCAGGTAGGTCATGGAAATGTGCCATTATGACTTTATGGATAAGAAACTAGGGCTGAAATTATTCCTTGAGTAACTTGATTACAAAAAATAATCGAGGCAAAATCTTCTGCATCGAAGCTTCTTTTAATGAATTTTAAAAGCTTGTGTCATGTTTTGACGCAATTATTCGTTTGGCGTGACAGCGCTCTTCCGGATTTAAGCCGCCAGTAAACACCGACAAAGAAGAAGCACTTATGTCCCCCACAAAGCAGAAGGAGACGCAAACAGTCAGCTGTGTATTGATTTTAGGCGATAAAAATATATTAACATTTATTTTAATGTGTGCCTTAGTTTTTTTTGATATTTAAAGTCATTTGAAATACCTTTTTAAGTTTTTGCATCTGAGAAAAGTCTTTAAAATAAGAATGTATGGCACTGTAATGCACTTAATTAATCTCAGTCAACTTTAAGCTATTCCTTGTAATGTGAATAATGACAATGTTTATTTTTGATAAAATGCTGTATGCATTTAAAAAAGAAAAAAATAGATTTTTCTAAAAACAAAAACCAATTAATCTTTGTTTCTCTTATATATTTTACATTGCTGTTTGATTACGCAAAAGTCCATTTTATCCGATTAATCGATTAAATTTTTGGTAGAATACTCGATTACTAAAATATTTGATAGCTACAACCCTATAAGAAACTGAATGACGTTATTAGATATTGCATTATCATGTTTTTTTTATTTATTTATTTATTTTTTACAGGTCATAAACATGTATGGTGAACTGATCATGGATGCAACAAACCACAAGGTACAACAAATACACAAATGCTTTTTGTATTGCATGATTCAATCTCATGGAACTGATTCGTTAAATATAATGAAAAAATGTATTATTATTATTTTTTGTAGGTCCATTTCTTCAACAGCTTCTTTTACAAACAGCTTGTAGCAAAAGGTTATGAAGGAGTGAAAAGGTGGACAAAAAAGGTAAATGACTAACACACACATTTCCTCTAACATTAAAGTACAATTATCAGGGTTGCCATGTTCGTGTGGTAAAATTTTTAAACAATTTCAAATATAAGAATTTGGCCTGTTACGTTAAACCAAGGTATTGTACTTCTAATAAGATTCAGTTATTTGTCACATTTACCTTACACAGTGCACAGTGAAAATATTTTTTTCACATATCCCAGTCAGGAAGCTGAGGTCAGAGCACAGGGTCAGCCAGGATACAGCACCCCTGGTGCAGATAGGGTCACAGGCCTTACTCAGGGGCTCAACAGTGACGGCTTCTCAGTACTGGGACTTGAAACCCAGACCTTTCGATCAATTACCCAGATCTTTAACCATTTGAGCCACTACTGCCCCATTCATTTTGCCAAATACACTCACTCATGGGAAAGATGTGATCTTAGTAATTTTTAAGGTCAAAGGAGAATGTCAAGTCTGTTTTTATCTGACAGGGACACCAAAGTACCTCAAATAAACACACTTTACAGTAGAAGCAAAATAAGCAGAAAAGCAACAAGCAGCAAAATCTAGACAGATGGACTAGAACAGCAGATCATCAAGTTCTGCTCAATTCAAGGTTTGATTAGCCATTCTTCTCTCATTAACAAGTCGATTTGACTCACAGAACAAAAAAAAAAACTTGCAATAGCAAGTCAGATGTTTGCTTGTTTACAGGAAAAAGTGTAGACCTCGTAGTCCTTTTTTGTCTGTTTTTTTTTTTTATCTTGTCTTTCTGGCTTGTAGGTGGATGTGTTTTCTAAAAGACTGCTGCTGATTCCCCTCCACTTGGAGATCCACTGGTCCCTGATTACTGTGGACGTCCTCAAACAAAACATAAACTTCTATGATTCCCAAGGAATATTGTTCAAGTTTGCCGTTGAAGTAAGCAATTAAACATGATGGGCTGGCCCTTTTTTTTATCGTTTTTTAAAACAAAATTCAGTGGTTATTTAACCAAGATAGGGCAAAGTCCTGAAGACCTTTTACACGGTGGGACTTATTGACTGATTTCTTTTATAAAATGCCTCACCAAAAAAGTTGCACACTGTTTATACATTAAGTTTGACCACATTTAACTTTCATCATGGCTCGCAATTAATGTGTGAAAAAAAAATTACTCAATTTGAGTAATTTGGGACAATTTGAGATGAATCTTGTGTATTCTTGTCATGCACTATGTGCATGCCATTAAGGAATAAAAAAAATCAACAGATAAAATAACCTGGTCTTCCAGTACATTCACGTCATCAGCTGACTTTGTTTTATTGCCGCAAATTGTTGCTGAGCCTAGACCTGGCCAACTGAAGCAATCCCAGATCATAACACTTTTGTACCTTGCACTTCCCTTTTTACCCTGAAATGCCCATCACCCTAGAACAGGGTCAGTCTAAACTCATCAGACCACATGACTTTTTATCCATTGCTCCCAACTCTAATCTTTGTTTTCTAGCAAATTGAAGCCTTTTTTCCCCTTTATTAGCCTCACTAACATGTGTTTTTGGCCACTCAGGTATTTAGTCCCAGTCCTGTAAGTTCCTGTCACACTGTATGTGTGGAAATGCTCCTAATTTCACTATTACAAATGACCAAAATTTTCAGTGAAATTGCTGATTCAGCAGTATTCTTCCAGGTTTTAATGATGCATTAGACAGTTCTTAATACAAATTCTAATAATCTCCTTATTTGTTGTATTTGCTTAATGCAGGCCTTTTTTTTCCATTATTATTTTTTATTAATATATTATTTTATTTATTATTGAGCTTGGATAATGTGGAATGCTGGGAACTATAACACACTACAATGGTTTCATTTATATGACTAATGTAATATGAACTTTAATTGCAGTCAGGACATTTACATTACTGCTATTAATTTCACTAAGTGTAAATGTATTCTCTTCAACAGAACATTTTGAAATACATCATAGCAGAGGCAAAAGAAAAGAAACATGCTGCTCTCCAGAAAGGCTGGAAGATGACTGTCAGCAAGGTTTGTGTCAGTGGAAGCAAAAAACTTTCAGAATTTTTAAACCCAAAATCCAGCAGTCAGTAGGAAGCATTAGTTGTAGTGTTGGTTTTCACACAGTTAGATTTGTCAGTGATCTCACATTTTAAGTTGAAAATGTATACTAAGATGCTGGGCTTGTTATAAAGGGATGACTACATTTTTTTTCATTGTATTTTAAATTTTTTTCCTCAGGGTATTCCACAACAGAAGAATGATAACGATTGTGGAGTTTTTGTTCTTGAGGTATGATTTCTATGCTGTAATCATGGCATTTATGATTTTTGGATTGTATCTACGATGATATGCAAGACACCTGAAAACCACAAATTTCTGCTTTTTTAGCTAAAGAAGTGGTAAGCCCAAATCAAATCTGACAGGTGAAAGTCACAGCAGGTGGGCATGTGCGGCATCCAGGGAGCGCATGCAGGGGTTCTAACACGTGATTTTCAACAAATTAATGCAAGCCGTTTTTTGAGACTTTTGTAAGCGTGTGTAATAAGTGGGTTTGAGACTAATTCACGCACAAAGATCGGAGAAAAAGGCAGATCTGAAGCTTTTAACATGCAGATTTTTGATAATGTAACGGCATAAAAATGCGTTTCTGTTGCGCCACTTAAAAATTTCTGCGATCGGTTCGGAATCAGCTATACTTGAGGCTTATCGGCCGGTCACGGGCAATCAAATTGAAAACCAGCCAATCCTGTTCACTGGCCGATCCACCGGTTTATCTCTATTATAAATGTAAAAACTGTTTTTAAAAAATTTATTTCAGTCATAGTGGCAATAGGTTGCCACACAAAAGAATCACATTTTTTAAATGTATTCTTTTCCACATCTCTAATATTTGTGTATTTGGATTTAAATCAGTGGTCCATTAAGAACAAAAGGTGTGCAAATCAAACCTTTAGAACTTTAGGAGACAATTTCGAGAGTAAAAGCTACCTTTATTTCTCTATATAATCCCCTGCTAAACTAATGTACTTATCCCAGCGTTTCACAAGGGGTTGGATATCAAGTTAGAAATTTATTCCTTATGCCGGTACCATGATCAGACTGCTTAATTCATGTCAGGAACATGGAGAGACGTTGGAGTGAGGTCAGGACTGTAGAGGGGATACAGCAATAACCTTCAGCCAAGTTCCTGTAATCTGCAAGTGGTGTTAGTGAACGATTGTGTGCATAATTCCCACAGACACATGCATCTTTTCCGCAAGATAGTGACAAGTTATGTTAATTTTCGAGGATTAGGCGTTCCACTTGCTGAATGTTCATGGACATACTGTCTTCTTTATAATGTTTGGAACATTCAGATATTTTAATGCAGCCCAGAGCATCATCGCCGTACTGTGCTAGAAGTCTTCTCTAAACATCAGTCAGTTTTACGCATTCATAAGAAATTTCATCTGTCCCGGGTTGAATTAAACGCCCCTTGTAATTAAGTAAAGTAGCTGCCCCACTAAAGTTTTGTCACTGTTGTCTTACTCTTTGACAAAGTACACTAGCATTTTTGTAGTAAACTTCTGCACGTGTAAAATCGGCACCACTGTATTCCCCCTTATTACATACTTCCTATTTACTTTTTTTCCCCGTCTTTCTACAGTACTGCAAGTGCCTGGCCTTTAAAGAACCACTGCAGTTCACACAAGAGGACATGCCTAAAGTGCGCAAACGAATATACAAAGAACTCTGTGACTGCAAGCTCGCAGACTTACAAAAACTAATCTAAGGTTTTCACATTGTTCACTCATACTGGTCAATGGATTATTATTTTTTTTTTTTTGGTTATTATTGTTGGTCACGATGGAAGACGACCTGCAGGCCATGGAGAGAAATCGTCATTTTGTTGTCCCGGACAAGAAACTGACTTGAGATGCCAAAATCTCAGCCTTCTGCGCGTGGTCCACAGACGGATTTAACTGCTGGCTATTAAAAGGCTATTTTTCACAATCATGTGAAAACAACAGGAGAAAAAAAAAACAATAAATCTTTTTGTACATTTGTTTGTCCTTAAGCCTTTACAGCTTGTTCAGTCTTTTTAACCGTGTTCCAAAGTATGTGGTTCTAGCAGGTCTCTTTTTCACAACTATGCGGTGTGAGATACACAGCATGTAAACTTGAAGGATCTGCATTTTATATTCTTGCCGCATTCTGTATGTGGTACAAACAGAATTTGAACAAAAAAGGCGAACGTTTAAATGAATGTACTGTTAACATGAAGAATTTTTTTTTTGTTTGTTTTTAAAGTCCCACAGAACTTGATATGTAAAGAAATCCCTTAAAAATCTCAGCCTGACCATGCTTTCATCATGGGCCATATTCTTTTAACCTTTCATACTTTGTTAGAAGCACTCTAGACACTTTCTTTTAAATGCTTTAACGTCTTTTTAAAATGCAGCGTCATCGGACAGTTCTTGTAGCACGTCGTCTAAGTTCCGTTTTGAATTCCAGCTGCTTTACATTCACGATAAACATGGTTATGAAAGAATCATGTATCTAAATGGGTCAAGTTTGTGTTTTGGGTTAAAATTACATATGTACTTCAACCAGATACAACATGCTTTTCTTCATAAAGGCTGCTGTATACTCCCAAAACACTGACAGGAACTGTATTAATGATAGCCTTACACTTATTATAAAAAATTATAAAAAAATTATAAAAAAAAATAAATAAAGCTTTACTGTGTACTGAGCTGACACAGTATGCTACAGCTGTACTTGTCTATTACAGTTCTTGTCCATTAATGACAGCCAGAATGACCAACTGTTATAACTTATAAGGTTAGACATCAATTTGTGGGATACTGTATTTCTAGTTACTACAAAATTTGACCTCAGTGAAATTTGTTTTCTTCTGTTTGACTACTATTTGTCATTATTTAAACAACCCTATAAAACATTATTGTTAACATGCTATGAGTCTTAACTCTTATTTCACTTAGATGGTGGACTGATGATAAAAATTATAAGCTTTGACACCACAACAAAACTCTGCAAGGATTCAGCACTTCCTTCAATTAGCGAATTATCATAGACAAGGCAAAGGTAAAATACCTTGTTTTATTACAAACAAAACGTTCAATAAGCCACATTAATTTGTTTCACCAAATCATATTGATGGTCATTTCCTCCCTCATACAACCTTTGACTTATGCTGTAGTTCATATGTACATTGGCAAAAAAAAAAAACAATCCATAGCGTCCTTTTCAAATGTCCCTGCTAATTAGGAATGACTAAAATTTTTGTCCATCTGGGCCCCTTTGTAGCTGAGCTAGTTTTCCATATCCACCTCTTGCAGGGTCGTAATCCTGTCTATATTCATCTCGCACCTGAAAAGACAAGAAACACCAAGTCTTACAAGTGACATCCTTAAAAATGTAAAGACACTCATTGGCCACCTTATTGGAAACGTTAATGTGTTTTTCCTTTCAACCAACTGTGGTAGCACTAAAAATCATTTAGAAAAGTTCAGCTGCTATTAATGTTCACATCAAATGAAGACAAGGGTAAGCTCAGTGACCAATAATAGCAAGGTTGTTCGTACTAGACAGGCTCTTTTGAGTATTTCAGGTTTACTGTATTTTAGCAGATTTACAGGTGTTCCCACTAAAGTGGTCACTGGTGTGCATTCATAAGGCATATCCTTACCTGACCGCCTGATTTGCCCCGACCATACTGACGCCCCTCTTTAAAACCAGCGTCCCAATCTGTTCTAATGATTCGATCGTCCAGTCTGGTTCCATTTAAAAACCTCATTGCGTGCTCGGCGTCAGCTCTTGTGTAGTACCTTACCAGAAGTGTTAAGGATTATAATGCAGTTACAAATGCAATTACAAATTAAGATACAAATTAATTTAAATTATTATACCCAGATGTGGAATGCACGACACCAAAAACTAACGAAGTATACATTAAAAAATAAAATAATCGCTTAAAATTCATTGAAATTACTAGATTTAGGTTAAGAACTGTTCAACATTATTTAGCCTGTAAGGACTGTGCTGAACCTTCAACCTTCATGGAGGAAATGGCGAGTTGAAGGCTCAGCACAGTCCTTACAGGCTAAATAATGTATATATCTCATTAATGGAGATTACTTAAATGCTTAATAAATGGTAATGTATGATAAAAACATTGACAGGACAAATCAAATGTTTAACAGTAAAGGTAAGAGCATTTCCATATGCATAGTGTAACAGGAACTCACAGGATTGAGATTTAGCAGCTGTGAGACTAACCGGGGGGGGGATGGAAAAAGTTCATGTGGTCTTATGATCTCAGATTCGCCCTATTCTAGAGCAATGAGCGCGTCAGGGTAAGAAGGGATGCACATGAAGTGATGCACCCATCATGCCACTGTACAAGCCAAAAAAAATAAATAAATAAAAAATGGAGAAATGGTGCCAGAGGAACAACCTCCTCCTGAACATCAGCAAGACAAAGGAGCTGATAGTGGACTATTGTACATCTGGAGGCAGTGTTACAATCTGAAGATGCTAGTAGTTGGAATCATTTTCAAACATTAATTCACCATCATGCTGTGTACCTTAATTAAACCTCAAGGCAATCTACAAAATCTTGTCATGTGCGACACTTTATTTTTAGGCCACGTTGCCGTGTATAAGCAAGTGGTAAATACCAGCTAATACACATATGATGCAAGTAAAGGCATGCACAGGAGGACACTTTTGGCATCTCTCTGCTTACCTTATTTGGCCATTTTTTAACTGGGACTTGAATCAAAACATCCTTTATCAAGCCCCTTTATTGGTTGGGATATTAGATGTGATGGAAAAACTCAAAACTATAGTTTAACAATAAAACCACAAGGTGTCGCAGAAGCTATATGATGAAGCCCTGATACTCTTTAAAAAACAGTCTTAGGTGTCTATAAAACAGCCTTGTTTTGATCCAGAAAGGATACTCCACAAAACAAAATCCGCATGCAGTCTTCTTGACCTTGTCGAGGCCAATGACTATTCTCTTCACGTCGCCACTTTTGGAGAAGAGTTCATAGACCTGCTCCTCTGTTGTGTAGAAAGAAAGGTTCCCAACATAAAGTGTACAGCTTTGTTTCAGTAGCTTTTCCTGCTCATGCCGATTACCCTGGAAAGGTGGAATGACAAAAGTAAAAAAATATGTTATTTAGGAATAAAAACAGATAAAAAAAAGGCGAATACTGTACTTTTAAAGGTTTAAAATTGTAGCAAAACAAATAAGTAAAACCGTGATACTTATATCGTGATAATATCGGATCAGGAGGTGACTGATGATTTCCCATCAGAAAATTCTTTCTGATTCTACTGACCAAGCGTTCAGTACCCAAGACGTTCCGTTTTCTTCTAAATGACAACATGTTGCAGTTCTTTATTTCTGATAATTAAATTAAATATTTATATGAATTATCAAACCACGGAAGAATCCTACAAAACAATTGTGAATTTGAGATCACATTCCCAGAAAGCAAAGCAAGTTAAGTTAAGCGAACGATTTTAATAGTTTTATTTATTAACTCTTTGGAACTGATTCACTGTTATATACCTTTCATACATACTGCACCATATAATCACTTAACGTTATCTAAGTCTCATCTATCTATTTACAACACACACTGTGTAGCGTTAACCTTAGCCAACACTACACGAGTTAGTTGCAGCTCTGCACTTAAAAAAAAGCTTTCATTTTATAGATAAAGCTCTTCTCTACTTCTTACCTTGAAATGCTGGTCCCTGTACTGACTTACATCAATGTATGAGTCGCTATGAAGGGCGTTTAGTTTATAAGACATTATGAGCGACAGACAGATTACACGCCGCAGACACTAACCAAAAAAATAATAATGGATGTAACGGAAACTGTCGCTTTTCCCCTTTTGAACCGGAAGTTAACAAGCGCAGCTTCAGGGTGCGTTCCAATCGGCGCAAAGTTCCCTACGAAGTGTTCTACAGAGGGTATTTAGCATGGTAAGTGCTGTAACAAACCACAGGGAGCGAGCGAAACTGCTCAGTTCAAAGGGAACAAGTGAACAACGGATTTTCACTTCGCCGGAAATGGACATGAAAAATTCCCATCAGTCATTGCGCCTCACTGGAGCTTGAAAAACGATTTATATATTTATTATCATTATTATAGAGGGGAACGTAATATTAATTTTACACAATACATTTAAATGTAATGAAATTATGAGTCCTTACTATTATATAGGCTAGTAATCTATAAAAGAGATGCGCAATAATAATTTCTCCATACATCTTATGACTTAATCAAAGAATTTATTTACCAGTTACACACATCTCAATAGTATATTTTTTATAATGGTATTGGTTTTCGTTTAAATAAATCTATCTAAATAAAAGAAAGGTTTTGCCTGTAAATTGGTCAGTACTCGCTCTTTCAATCATATCTTTACATTTCATACACTGGAGGACCAGAAAACAGTTTGTACTGTATGTCTGTATGTCTGTCCAGCCAGAATCTGTCACAGCATCACACAAAACTGGCTGAACAGAATTTGATGGAACTTTGGCAGTACTTACGTATCTGCCTGAAGTTTAACCTGTGCCTTAAGTGAAATCAAAATTTTAGAATAAAAGCGATGCTATGTGTCAGATTTAATAATCTACTTTAAAATAAGCTACTAATAATCTACTTGTTCAATGTAAACAAATACCTGCATCAAAAGATATTAATTAGAAAAGCTTAACTGAATATTTTTTGCTGGAATTACTTAATATTTTCACTGCTGAAATAGCAGCTTTTAAGTGGTATAAGTGATTTTTTTATGCTTTGTAGTTATTTTTCAAGAATTTTAAAGATTCAAGAATTTCTATTTGTCACATACATGGTTGTACAAGTACAACAGTAGTGAAATGCAGTGCAACAAACTCCAGACTGTGCAGATAAAAAAAGGATATATTTATATACAAAATAAAACATAAAAATAGGATTAAGGAGACAATTATATAAATTATATACAATATAATATAAACATAAATATAAAATGATAAAGAATAATATCGTAAAGATGTGATACCAGTGCAATAATATGTGATAAAGTGACTGTGTTTAAGTGACTGTGTGCTGAACAACTTAGCATAAACAAGACAAAAACATAAACTTTTCTGTATCATCTCTTTCCCATTAATTGTAATAACATGAAATGACAGTTGATCCAAAATCTTGTTTTGAACTAGGTACATTTTGTACAATATTCTAATATTTAGCCACCAATCCAGTGGAATCCAATACAATATCATTTTGTCACACCAAACTATTTTTTTTTAATTATGGTATAAACATATTAAGGGATTCATCTTTGTTGCAGGCAGACATGTACGTGGGCTTCAACCTAAAATAATAATATCACTGATCACATTAAAGGTTTAGGCTTATTTTTAGCTTTAATATTTTAACTATTTCTACAAACTCTTTTTCCGTCAAAAACGGGTACTTCAGCGAGTGATTATTATAAAGGACGGCATAATATTATGACACAATAAA
>JAOTRS010000004.1:16572767-16590986 GCA_028565755.1 Dinotopterus cunningtoni
ATATATTGCCGTTTAAATCAAAATTATCAACATTTTTTTTTTTTTTAAATATCAAATCGTGCAACCCTACTGTCCAGCAGTTGCAGACTTGGCTTCAATGTTGATTCAGTTCATCTACGACAGTTATCCAATTTATGTTAAAAATTCAAAATTCTCATTCAAAATGACAGACATACATTTTGCACCACTAGCAAGTATTTATATTGACTACCAGTCATCACATCTCTTGCTTAAAAACATGACATAGTGTCTGTTGACATCAATGATCCTTTTTCTTATACAGAAAGCTCTGGAGTTATTTTGTTATTGCATTTCCTGTTTAGAAGATTCCAAAGATGTGCTCGACCAGTACTTCGCCCACCTCATACAGAGCACAGCCACAACATCGCATCTCCCTCCCGTCCAGAAAGGGCAGCACCATGTTTTCAGCGCGGAGCACACTACCAGGGACATCCTGACACTCATGGCTCAGGTTCAGGGATACACCATGCCTAGTAAGCCTTAAATGTTGCCTACCAAAACCATAATCCATCCACTGTTTATAAATTTATATTTCTTCTGATATATTTAATGAGATGTATCTTCTCTCGCTTGTAAGTAGATTTTCATATCCTGTAACTGACAAGTGAGATTCTCCATTAATTAAAAAACAAATCTAAGTTAATATAGGAAACCAGAACATTCCATACAATTTAATTTCAGGTATAATCCTCTGCCGTTTCAGACATCATTTTGTGTGCTTTTCAGAGCCGTCTATGTATTTACCAGTGGTTCCCATTATGAACAAACACCGGAAGTCTCTGAACCTGCTGGACCTCCCACACCCTCAACACCACACTCCTCAACACCCCCAAAAGGCAGGTTGAAAATGTTTCAAATCAGAATTTCTTTTTAAGAAAATAACTAAATAAACCTAAAGCCTTGTTTAATTTGAGCCAATTTTAAATGCAAAGTTGGGGAAATGTCATTATTACTGGAGTTTATCTGGGATTTTAGTCTTTTGTGAATCGTTCTTCAGAAAGATTACTTACAAAATATTACGCCTTCAATAAAACAACACCTACAGTATTAGACCAAACTTACTGTATATAATTTATATTCTGTCTGAACTGACACATTGGTAAAGATGAGATGATCGGAACAGCCTGGAAAGAAGAACCCCTCCAGAAAGTACTACAGGCTCTGGAAAGATTTCTGGAAATTGGGAACTAATTTATTTTGTTGATATCTGAAAATCTTCACCTAGGCCAGTTCTCTTGACCTTCACCTGCCCCGTGATGCTCAAGGCAACACAGACTTTGCTGCGCTCGTGAATCACCTGAAGGAATGCCCCACATTACAGGACCAGGCTGATATTCTTTATATCCTCTATGCTATGAAGTAGGCACATAAATTTATGTAATCAAATCGATTCCTGGAATGATTAGCATCTGTGATGAATGAATCGCTCTGATGTATTGATTGTCTGGCTGCACAGAGGGGCAGAGTGGATGGTGAATATATCGGGGCAGAAGGGAGCCACAGTGCGCACTCTGCTCGAGGAGCTTTACGGCAAAGCTGGAGCGAGTAAAGAGTGGGGACTTATTCGGTACATCTCCGGCATCTTGAAGAAGAAGGTGGAGGTATTGGCAGAGGTAAGAACTTTTGTTTTGGACAATTCTTCCCCAACGCACAACAACTGCCTAGCCATGTTACTAAAAGCTAACCCATGTTTCATCCTCAGGCTTGTACTGATCTGATCTCACATCAGAAGCAGCTGACAGTCGGTCTTCCTCCAGAGCCAAGGGAGAAAATCATCACTGTGTAAGCCTGCACTTCTTTACTCTATCTTTCCTTTGAAAGATCATTATGGATACTAAACCTTAATGTTTCTGTTTTCTTGATCTAGTGTTTACTTAAGCCATTTGTATATCCTTTCTTTTAGTCCTCTCCCACCTGAAGAACTGAATAAACTAATCTTTGAAGCCAGTGGTCAGGATATAAGCATCGCGGTACTTACCCAGGTAAAGCTGATATCTAAAGCAGCGGAGAGAGGAGAAAAAAAACGAAAACATAAATGTACATTTTTAGATGAATGTTTTTCGGTCGTTAAGCCACGCAGTGACCGTGAGACTGTGTTAGTAATAACATACACAATAATTTGTATGTGTTTTGTGCTCCTAGGAACAATCAAAATTTTAGAAACTATTTTATTACTTGTCTTGAGACATTCAAGTTCTCTCAGGGTAATCTAGGCAAACAGGATTCAAGATTCAAGAATTTTTATTCAAGATTCAAAAATTTTATTCGTCACATATGGTTGTACAAGTACAACAGTAGTGAAATGCGATGCAAATAAAAAAAAAATCAATAAAAAAAGTATGTATGTATGTACAAAATAAAAATAGACTAAAGAGAAAATGAAAAATTATATACAATATGGTATAAATTTAAAATATAAAATTATAAAGAATGCTCCTGAGTTCCTTGGTCAATGATGTTAATACTTATCTACAGTAAATGAGATATTTCATATTTTGATCTTTAATTCGTTTGCAGAAAAGTCTAAAACCATGTTTTCACTTATGAATTACCATGCAAATTAATAACAAAAAAGTACAATTAATCCATTTTAAAATAAATATACTGAATGTGCAAACGATGAAGGGATCTGAATACTTTCCAAACCCACTGTTTTTGAATGTCTTTTTAAATATATAAAACAAATGACTATAATAATAATGAACACAAACGTCAAACTAATAATACTATTTAACATTCATATTTTTATTTAATATTATTTCTGCAAAAGTCTTGAGCCACCCTGCATATTTTGCTTTCAAAGATCCAGGCTTTCTTGTATTTTTAATGTAGTCTTGAGAAATAGTTCTCCAGACTTCCTGACTGACTTTTTGGCTCTTGTTTTCAGTCCAGTCCCTGTACCTGACCCGTTTCAGAGGAAGGTTTTTTGTTCGTTAAGCCACACTTTAAATGTTTCATGCATAAACATGATCTAATTTAAAGCATGAACCAGTGAGAAACAGGTACAGATAATAAGAGATGATTAGGCCAGTGATTAGTATACTGGTGATGCTGAATGGTTGGAACAGATGAGAGGGGAAATGAGGTTGCTGCTGAGGTGGTTACATAAACAATCGATTTTTAAATTGGATATTTAGGCACTTTGCAGTCCGTCACAGTAAAACATTTGTTCTCATTTCTTTAATTAAATCTACAGTACATCATTTCATTTAATCTGAAGAAAATGAGGGGCGGCTCAAGACTTTTGCACAGTACTGTATATCAGTGGCAATTTAAACTAAATGTAATGATAATTAAGTAATTTATTCAAAAGTAAAAAAAACAACACTGGGCATGTCCTGTAACTGAAGTCAAAATTTGTCTAAACTATTTTTTTCAAACTTTTGTGTTAATATCCTACTAAATGTAACATTTGTATCTCAGGTTTAAAAACCCATTTGCTCTATAAAATAGAAAATTAATTATTGGCATAAAATAGGTTATGGCCTTTTAGATTCTGTCTCTTATTTCAATACTCCATTGTAAGAAACCATAAAATAGAAAAGTGAATTTTTTATGTATATCCTGAAGATCATAAAAATAGACCACACTATTAGTTTTTAAATCCTTGTTGTTGTAGTCCATAAAGAATACAATAAAAATAGAGAAAAGGGCATTTAGATGGTGAATCATCTTTCTTGTGCTAAATGCAGGAAATCATGGTGTATCTAGCCATGTATGTACGTTCCCAGCCGAATCTGTTTGGAGACATGCTGCGTCTGAGGATAGGTCTCATCATGCAGGTGATGGCCACTGAGCTTGCCCGTAGTCTCCAGTGCACAGGTAACGATGCCTGTTAATGGTAAAGTCTGTGCTAGTTTCCTGAAAGGTCGTGAGTTCAAATCAAGGGCTGTTAGCTATGCATTTATAATTTGTTAGCTTTTTTGCTTAGCTGCACTTTTTGTGTTTTAAGTGAATGCTTGTTCGTTTGCTCTGTTTAATGACAACTTTGACTAAATCATTGTGGCCATACTTTCTGCCAGGTGAGGAGGCATCTGAAGCGTTGATGAACCTCAGTCCATCAGACATGAAAAATCTGCTTCATCACATTTTGAGTGGTAAAGAGTTCGGAGTGGAACGGAGCGGTAAGTCTGAATACTGCTGATCCGTATTAAAAAATTATATTGGTTTTATTAAGACTACAGGAAAGATGAGTATGGTCTCCTGTCTATATAGTATTATTACTCTTTTTTCTTTTTTTTTCCCTGTGTAAGTGCGTCCAACTGAGTCCATGGCCACCAGTCCAGCCATATCCATCCGTGAACTCGGACACACAGGAGCCACGAAAACAGAACGCACAGGCATCAGGCAGCTTAAGACTGAAATCAAACAGGTGAGGGGGGACAACTTTTTGTAATGTTATTTATATACACATGATGTTAATTGTGTAATAAAAATGTTTTGCTTCTTCAACTTTAAATAACCTTGACATTATTTGTTTGCAGCTGGATGACACCAGACCAGTCAGCGTAGGTTGAGTTTGTCAGAGTGTTTAATTCTGGGCATGTGTATACAGACAATAGTGTGTGCCACCAACCAACCCCATTCTTATTTACATTAGTATGCTTTACTGCAACCATCTAAAATTGGAGTTTGAAATCTTTGTATAGACCAGTGGTTCTCAAAGTGGTTCTCAAAGTGGGGGTCACGGTTTATAAAGCATCTCCAAGGGGTCTGCAAATTTTTTTTTGCTTGTTACAGTGATGGAATTCTCAATGAGCAAAGCTTTTATATTTACAATAAGCCCCAAACTATTTAAGACTATAAATATTGTCAATGTGGACCTATTGCGTTCTGTGTTTAGGAATGAAAATGCCTCTAATAAAGCCTTAAGTCCTTGCCTGAATATGTACAGTCAAATCTTTTTAACTAGATAGACGTTGGATAGAAATATGAATGTTATAGCAGTACGTAGACCAACTCAGAAGAGGATTAGGAACACTTCAGTGTTTCGGTCTGACTTTTTTCTCAGAATTCTGAGAGTCATGAGGCTTCTGTAGTCATGAGGCAGAGTTGAGAAACAAGAAAATGGAACAGTTTATCAGCCTTAGAGGATATAACATCATAGGTTATTCCAAATCCCAGCCAAGGGGTCATACAGTCATAGTGTATGTGAAAACATGTGAAATGCAAGTTTTAATATTTGTTTGTGTATTTTTCCAAAAATATCTTGCATACAAAATCAGCAGTTATTGTTATATATAATTATATGGCTAAATTTAAATATGTACATATTTATTTAATATTCTAACATCCACAAGGGGCACTAAACTGGAATGCTGTTCATTAATGACATAATATTTGATAAATTTATTTATTTTTTTATATATAATATTTTTATTTATAATATTTCTTTGTAGTCACTGAAATAATTTATGCTCACCCTGTATTATTGTATTTGAATAGTTCATGAAATAATTGTGTGTATTGATGGGGATATAAAATATATTTTACACACAAAGGGGTCCCTGACTGCATAACGTTTGAGAACCCCTGGTATAGATCATGCTAGAGTATTATTATTATTATTTAACAAGATTCGCCTTTTCTACACATCACAGTTCATAAACATGATTTGTGTTGCACCTGGCTCACTGTCTTCTTTATTCTGAATGTTTGAATTGTATCTCATCTAATCCAAATGTCTGTCTTTTAACCACTTTGTCTTACAGTTTAAGAAATCATACATTGAGTGTGCAAAGTAATGATGTGTCTGTTGCAGATAGATGTTGGATGTTCAAGCAGCTTTCATGTTACAACATTGTTTCATCGTTTCATTTGCAAACATTCTGCTTTTGTCTCATAGATCTGTACGGGCGGTTATTCCGCAGGCAGTAATGTTACATCCCCTCGCTCCACGGTAATCGTTTTTGTCCTGGTCCATGCTTCTTATTGTGCATAAATGACATGAAACGCAAACTGCTACAGTTTGTTGCTGCTTATGATATGCATGAGCTTTGTTTGAGCTGATTTTCTTTTTTGCTTAAGTGATATGAGATATAAAGTAGTTCTTGTT
The DNA here is from genome assembly GCA_028565755.1 of Dinotopterus cunningtoni. NCBI lineage: Eukaryota > Metazoa > Chordata > Actinopteri > Siluriformes > Clariidae > Dinotopterus > Dinotopterus cunningtoni. The sequence goes on from JAOTRS010000004.1 coordinate 16,578,844, forward strand.
GTGCTGTGGCTTGACAAATTAATGGCAGCACCAGGCAACAAGCAAGTCTGTAAGGTCACTCTTGAATGATCAAAAATCTATATTCTATCTATATCTATATATGAGAAATATGTTGTCAGTGCTTTTAAACTCGTATCTATTCCCCCTTAAAATATGTCCCACTTTTCATCTGGTGTCACCATTCCTTTGACTTTTCTATCCAATTGTTTGTCCCAGACAAACACTAATTTGTGTGTATTTCCATGTATATGTGATGCAGAGGTGTAGCAGTCCTTCGACCCCGAGTGGCGTTATGTCACCCACAGGTACAGGAGACTCACACTTGCAGTGGGAAGAGCGCCAGGGGCAGTGGCTAAGGAGACGCCGCCTGGATGGCGCTATTAATCGAGTGCCCATGGGCTTCTACCAGAAAGTGTGGAAGATCTTGCAGAAATGTCATGGCCTCTCAATCGCAGGATATGTTCTGCCCTCCTCTACCACCCGTGAGGTACTGGAAACACTTTCCCATGCCTCTTAAACTACTTAGGTTGTATTGCATACATTGACATGAATGTAAGTTTGTAAGATGTGGATGAAGTCTACAAATCCATGTGTGCATGTGCTGTAGATGACAGAAGGCGAGATTAAGTTTGCTGTGCATGTGGAGTCCGTGCTGAACCACGTTCCCCAGCCTGAGTATCGGCAACTGCTGGTGGAGGCCATCATGGTGCTCACCCTGGTGGCTGATATGGAGATCCCCAGCATTGGGGGAATTATTCACATTGATCGGATTGTTCAGATGGCAAATGAGTTCTTCTTGCAGGACCAGGTACAGTGCAGAAATATTCTTTTTACAGGCCTTTCAGAAAAATAAGTACAAACGTTTACATTCCCCATCATGAAACTGTCAAGACATTTTTAAAAAAGTATTTAATTATTACAAGTTGGTAAAATCTCTTTGATAAGATGTTAATATTGAAAATCTAAAATTAATATTTATGACTGTGGTACAAAGGTTGATGTGGGTTTTTCCATTTAATGTAAGCTGTTAATTAAAAATAACCTGATATCATATGATACTGTGATAGCTTGCAGTAAACCTTCAAGACACAAATCTAGAGTTGAACAGGTCAATACCTACCAATATTTCGCATACTCGTTTCACCATTGTTTATAAGTCAACCAGTGCATTCCTTTTCCAGAAATCTAGTGGGGCCAATGAGTTTTTCCTGGAGAAAGATCCTGCCACAGGAATCTGCAACTTCTTCTACGACAGCGCCCCCAGTGGCAGTTATGGCTCTATGACCTATCTGTCCAAAGCCGTGGTCGCGTACGTCCATGACTTTCTCCCCAGCGGTGGCTGTCTGATGCAGTGAGAAGAACGGCTTAAGGAACCTCAACGTCGACCTGGGATCAATTTATTCAATAGCAGTCCTGCCTTTTACAGCTGTGGTTTCAGATCAGCAGGAGAGAGGCAACGTGAATAGTGCATATTCCTAACAAAATAAAAACAAGGAGATCCCTTTAGACCACTGTGAAGCTGATTTTAATAAGTGTATCTATGTTATAAATTAGCATGTAATATTATGAAGTAAGGTATTTATTGAAAAATAGTTAATTTACGTAAATTAATTGCTTTTAATTTAAATATTTAATAATTTATCTTTTTATTCAAGAATTCCACATTTTCAGAAAACATAAGCAAAGACCAGTAACCCATAATATTATGGTGAAAACGCAATACCTCCATGTAAATTTTCTGTTACTCTTTATGGTTATTGATGCATGTACCTAATGTTTGTTTTAGCACTGTATTAATATAAAACTGAATAATACTATACCCATAGCTTTGTATCAAACTGATAACTTTTTATGTATTATACAATGAGAATAGTACAGTATAATTTACCTGGTATACATGTACTGTATTTGGAGCATGTTTACATGAATGTTACATTGAGACTGAGAATGTAAGCCCAGATATGCATATCTACTGTAAATCACTTACTAACATGCAGTAAGTGTTTCCTAACTTGGAGAACTCTGTTGAGAGGAACAAAGAACAGTATGTCATTTTTTTTTCTTCTCAGAAAATTACAAGTTTATGTGAACTCAAAGTAGTCTAGGCAAAAAAGGGGAAACTGTTGTTTTTATCTTTATTGTACCATTGCTCCACTACTGTCATGGGTTTCAATTCTTATGTCTGTTTTGTCAAGGTTTTTGGGTTATATTTAATAGAGCAGCATTTCACTTACGAGTATATCACACTGAGTGTATAAATTTGATCTGTTTTATGAAAATCTGGCATGTCATTGTATTTATTTTCAACCAAGCTCTCAGGTAGGAATCTACACTTACCAAGCACTTTATTAAGAACACCTGTATATTTACACATTAATGTAATTATCTAATCAGCTAATTTCTGTGGTAGCAATACGATGCATAATGTCATACAGTCACAGGCTAAAAGCATTTCAGCTATCAGACTGGAGAAAACAACGTGATATCCGTGATTTAACTGTGGCATGATTGTTGGTGCCAGGTGGGCTGGTTTGAGTATTTCTATACCGGCTAATCTGGGATTATTACACACAATAGTCTATAGAGGTTAATCAGAATTGTGCAGAGTTTGGTGTTAACAGCATGAATCCATAAAGCCAACCTGCCTTTTGTCAACAGCCCAGGCTGGTAGAGGTTGTGCAATGGTTTGGGGAATGTTTTCTTGGCACACTTCGGGCTTGTTAATACAAATCCACTATCTTCTAATGGCTACTTACAGCAAGAGAGTTCACCATGTCAAAGCGATCTATTTTCATGAACATGACATTGACTTTAGTTTTTTTCACTTGTCTGATCTGGATCTAATAGAACACTGGGGATTTTTGCTAACGTCGCTGAAAAAAAATGAAATCTGTGGGATAGAAATATTATAGGTTAAACTACTAAGACCATGTGATGAGCCTTGTATGAGATGCAAACAGTCCGTTAATGGAAGGAGTGGATCAGGAAAAAACGCACATGTAACTTTAAAAAGCAATTAGTAAATTCACTCACACGACAAAATGCTCCCGAATAAATCACAGACCATTGATAATATAGGGTAGTGGTCAGCACTGTGGCCTTGCACCTTCAGGGTCCTGTGTGTGTGTGTGACCTGTGATGGACTGGCCTCCTGTCCATGGTGTACCCCACCTCGTGCCCAAAATCTTCTGGGATAGGCTCCATGCTATAGACAGGATAAGCGGTATAGAAGTATAAAAGTATAATATTATGTATCTAGTATATAGGCAAGTAACACTTACAGCGGGGAAAATAATTATATGATTCCTGTAGATTTTGTAAGTTTGCCCAATTATAAAGAAATTAATGGTCTATAATTTTTTATTATAGGTTTATTTTAAAGGAGTTAAATACTGTAGTTTAAATAGAGTCAAAATATCAATAAAAATCCAGAAAAAGCACACAATAGAAAGGTTATATATTGATTATTGAAACCTTCACTTAGTACTTGGTGGAGAAACCCTTGCTGGCAAGCACAGAGGTAAGACGTTTCTTGTAGCTGATTACCAGGTTTGCACACATCTCAAGAGGGATTTTGGTCCACTCTACAGATTTTCTCTAAAGTTATAAGGTTTCTTGCCTGCCGTTTGGCAGCTTCCATTTTCAGACCTATTCATGACCCATCTTTAGGAGGTTCTCATCCAAGATTTTACAATACACGGCCCTTTTCATTGGTCCATCAATGCCCCAAACCATGATGTTTCCACCTCTGTGCTTGACTGTAGGGATGTTGTTCTAAGGGTCATAGCATTTTTCTTCCTCCAGACATAGTGAGTTGAGTACATGTGCATTGCATCGCTGAAAGATTTCGATCCATGCAGCGTATTGTGTTACCAATGGTTTGTTTGGTGACTGTGGTCCCAACTGCCTTGAGATCATTCACAAGCTCCTCCTGTGTAGTTCTGGACTGATCCCTCACGTTTCCCATGATTATTCTTATCTCATAAGACGAAATCTTGCATGGAGCTCCAGACTGAGGGCGATTGATGGTTAGTTTGTATTTGGTCCATTTGTGAAAAATCACTCCAACAGTTGTCTCCTTCTCACTAAGCTTCTTGCTGATGGTCTTGTAGCCCATTCCAGCCTTTTCTGGATTTGTGATTGATATACTGTCACTATCCTTTAAAATAAACTTATGATAAAAATTATACACAAAACTACAGGAATCATATAATTATTTCCCCCCACTGTATGTTTATTAACCTGCCTTGCTGTATTGCTAACTTTCATTGGATGTAACTATGCCGTGTCATAGGTAGTCCCAAATGACACTGTTTATTTACAGTAACACATACTGCCCTAAACAGCTCTTATACACCCCTCACTCACCCCATAAAAACACCCCACTAGCATTAGGTTAGCAATTATATTACATTAACAATACATTAGTGTGCAGCGGCTAAGCTAGCTAGCAAGTGCTGGTCCTCACCCTCCACTACTAAGAATGAACTAATTAACTACCGGGAACCATAGGTTTGGCCCAAAGTTTAAACACTTCTATTTTTAATAATATTTTTCGAATGAATTTCCATATTTAAAAAAGTTTCATTAACATTAATGAAATCGTTGTGATGATTAACAATGTTGTCGTGTCATATCTTACGTAAAGGAGAATAATGTCCATTGAAATGCATTACCATTTAAAGCAACTGCTTAATCACTGTTTCATGTTTTCATATTTGGCTTTTTGTCCTTCACATAATTGACAGAACTGGCCTCGTAGCAGTGAGCTAATGGGAGGTACGCAGATGGCATCCCCATACTGTGCATTTCCAAGACAATCGAGGAGCTCCCAAGGGCAGCAGCATGATGGAGATGATAATAGCTCATCCACAAAAGCTCCATCTAAACTCTGGCACAGACTTTCCCACTGAAACGCGTGCATTTTAGACGCAGCAAAATCCTGTACATAAGCCCCACTGTAGATACACATAACAGTTTTTGGTGTTAAAAAAATATATATGGACGATTCAATGATCCAGCTTTGCCAGGACAGGTAATCTCATCATTATGATTAGAGCATACTATTGTTAAGAGCACACTATTGCAACTTCCTTAAACTAACTAAATTGATTGAAATAAAGTGAATATTTATTATTTCTTATTTTTTTTAAATTGCCTGTATACTAATGCTAGTATTTGACTATTTGACTTAAAATATGATTAATATACATTTTTTAATTTGACTGGTAATCGTAAGATATGTATGTAAGATATAGTATGTATAGTTACTCTTCGCACCATTGTTATTAATGTAATTTCATCAAGCAATTTCCATATTTAATAATCATTTCCAATCAAAATAATCTGTTCGTTGTTTCATATTTTTTCTAGTGATTCAAAGTAATACATTGCATGATGTATTTATGCCAGATACATAGCATATATGTGCTGATATTTTTTTTTACAAAGTGTGTGCAGAGAATTTAAATAAAAAGACAATGATATAAAGAAAAACTAAATAAAATAGATGGTTTTCCAGTGATTCATAATAACATATTTGTATTTAGTTCTTCTTTATATTTAAATTCAATTTTAATTCCCCCCCTACATTTTAATATACTTTATACAATATATGCTCCTTTTAGTTTGAAGAATGCAGCTCCAGTCCAGTTAATCCACTGCTCCATGTTTTGGATCTAGGATTGAACGGAACCTCCTGTCTCCCTGTAGGCAGGTAGCTCTTCTGTGATACGTTTCCCAGCATCAGACTCACGGCACCGGCTCTAAAGTCCTCCTGAACACTGTTTACACGAGGACGATGAATTATGAGCATCACTAGTCTGCTGCTTTAGTCCCTGTAGCCTCTGCTAGGATTTACCCCTCTAGGATCGGCTGCTTTCTTTTCTTTAAGAGGTGTTTGACCGGCTGGGAGTGGCTGCCTGCTGCTCTGTGTGAGAGGAGAGGAAAGGAGGAGAGAGGAGAGGAGAGGAAAGGAAAGGTGAGTCTGTCTGCACTGAGATGCTCTGCTGGCTGGAGGAGGAAGAGATGTCCGTGCAGGAGTTCCTGGAGCGCGTGGGCTGCGTTATCACTCATGTTGGTGAGTCCTCTCATCCTTTAGATTTGTATTAGAAGTGATAAAGGGGTGTGGTGGTGGTGGTGGTGCTGCTGGGGTAAAGGGGATAAGCATCGTTACATCATGGCATCCTGCAGATTATATGCTTTGGATTCCTGCATTCTTGCTTTAGGTAAATATCATGTAGTGTAAATATTATGCAGTGTAGTGCATCAGCTGGATTTTAAGCAAACAAGAATATCGTACATTTATAATGTAGCATTGCTGGTGTGGCCTGACAGAGAATGTTCCATTGTAATTTTTCGTAATTTTTATTATTATTTTTTTTGTAATCTGTTTTCCAAACAAATTGCACATTTCCTTTGTAGTGACTGAACAATATACTCTACCATAACACACGCACATACATAAGGAAGTAGGTTATTGTGCCATGCTTCTTCTGAGAGCCTCCTCCTCCTCCTCCTTCTCCTCCGAGCTGGTGCTGAGGCTGGCCTCACGGGACAGGCTACACGTTGCCATAGAAACTGAGCCAGACCTCCCCAGCTCTTCTCACTACATTGATTCATATCACTGTATAACCTCTAAAACGCCTCCACCTTCCTTCTCACAGCACACAAGGGAATCCCAATTACCGATCCAGCTGAGGTTTAAGATGGATTCGAAACACCCGTTAAATTTCAACCATACCCGCTAATCTGTGTTTAAAGCTTTTTTTTGAGCACCTTACAAGTAAATGGCTGCCACCGTGCAAGATGACTGTACTTTGACCTTGGCCGGTAACCATGATGCAATTCATAACTGGAAGTCTTCTTACGGGGTCTTTGGCATTTTCCTAAACAATAGGATTAAATGTTGTTTGTGACAGTTACAATATTCAGTTTTATCTCAGTGGAAATAAGGAGCATTTATCAGTGATTTTATGTGTCATGCTGATGCATGGGCCATTGTTTTTTATAGTAAACGTGTAAAAATTCAAAGCGGGAAAAGACATCAGGGTCAGAGGCGTTACCGCTCTTTGCTGTAACTGCATGACGCACTGAAACCAATCCTAAGCCAATCAGCTTTCTGCTTGGTCCCTGATGACATCACCACACTGTGAATCACTAAGAGTATTTGGTTAACCTATGTCTTATATCTAAGAGCTCATAAATATTTCATGTTTGTGAAAAAAAAGCATTATGCTGCATATTGTAACCAATAAAGTCACTTTTGTGATTCACTTGTGGTGACTCATCTGCGTAAATTCTGTATATAGATGTCTATAGATTCAAAGGTATAAATTCCTTTTTCTTATGGATCTATAAAATGTGAAGTGATTTACTTGTTCTTCCTCTTTAACAAGCACGTATGGTTATATAGCAGCGTTTAATGTTTATTAAAATATTCATTACCTTGCTAGTCTTCTTAATGAAAAGAGAAGCATATGGGTGAAATCTGTGCATTGTTTTTGCGTGATTTCTTAATGCTGTCCTTAGTGCTTTTATGTAATGTTGATTCATATGAAATAATACTTGTTTTAAACTTATTATTATTATTTTATTATATTGCTCATGCCAATGAGATAGCTCTGCATATTTGTTCAAATTGCATACTGTTGTGGTGAATAGGCCATGAAAGTAGTGCGCCATTAGCTGTTACTTTATATTGTGGGTAGCCTTTGGCTGTGATATTGTATGACCCTGGATTTTATGGGCCAGTGATCTTTTTTTTTTTTTCTTGTGTGATGTTCACTGGGAACAGGGTGTAAAAAGGTGCACAAATCTCACATTTCATCATTGTTGTTGCACTGCTTCGTATAGTCTTTAAAAAATGCAACTTAAAAAAAACACAAAAAATCTATTCAAACAATATTTACTCTTTAATGTCATTTAAGCAAATTGAATTGCTGTTAAAAAAAATAGAAAATAAGATATTTGTATCTCACAGTCACCGGCCAAGCCATTACTTTAAGTCTGTAAAATAATGGAAAATGTGGTTATTTAACGATCCCTGCTTAAGGAGCCAGAGTATTTAGAAAGACTCATGGAAAATTGTGAAGGGATCTGCTCAGTAGAATGTAGTTAATGACAGAGCATGGCAGACATGCGTCAAACTCACAAGCTAACAGAGATGTGATGTTAATTAATGTGGGGCTAATCACACAAAAAAAAAATTATTTACACACGGTCCCTTTAAAACACTCTTCTTTTATTTATGATGCTACAAACAGCCAGGCCTTCATTTCTCAATGGCGTGTTGGCACGTGATGTTTGTGTATATTGGACTTATGAAAAGTCCAATGCAAAGTGTAGGATTTATCAAAACAAATGTTTGGTTAGATTTGTGTACAGTAGTTAAGCACGGCTTGGATTTATTAAATGGGATTTGATGAATCTACAGGAGCATACAAGAATTCTGTAGTTTATGTTATTTTACATAACACAGTTTGCATTTCCTTTTCTATATAGACTATGCAGTGTTGACCAAAAGTATTGAGACAAAACTTCAATTCAATGTTCTAATCATAAGCTCAATTTTTAAAATAATAGCAATCAAGATAATTAGAATAATTTTTAATTTCATGAAATAAAATTGCTATGCAACACTCAATATGTAGTATGAAATCCCTTTTTCTTCAAAAAGCTGGATCTGGCTGCAGCACTCCTGTGTCACTCGCTCAATCCATGCCCGCTTGATTGTTTTCTGAAGATCATGATCGCCATTTTTATTGGGTTTTGGTTTCACCATTTTTTATCGGTTCAATATTATTTTTTGGTTTTAGGTCTGGAGATGACCCAAGCCATGACCTCTGAAGAAGCTGAATATCATTGTCCCCTAGCCAGTTTTTACTACTTTTTCAGGTAATTGGCACAACTCTTGAGACAAATTGGCTAGAATTATAATACACGGCATATGTTGTCTTGAGCCTTTTGGCCGCCACTTTATCTACAGTCTTAGAAATCTTTGATATTTTGTATTTAATCTGAGTCCCATGGAGTTACCATGGAGAGGCCCCACCCAACAATTTTTCTCCACATCGATCATAGCATTACAAAGACTGTTGGCAGCGGATCCTTTGGGTTCGGTGGGTTGTTGGGTGCGGCCTCTCCATGGATCAGACTTTGTTTGTCTGGTACATCCCCTGGGTGCTTGATCAGACTGGGATCTTGGGCTTGGACGTCAGGTGGCTGGCCCTGGGCTCTTTGCCTTTTGGCATAGTGGGCTGTGGTGCACTGGTGTTTTGGTACCTGTCTATCGTGGCCATCACTGACTTTTGTGCTATATGGTCTTTTCTTTGGGATAATACCGGCTGGGCTGGTATTTGGTCCTTGCTGGCATGGGTCAGCCTTGGGTGTCCATGATCCTGTCACCAGTTTACTGTTATATAATTGATAATCAATGTTGATGTGTAAATGTTATGACAGAATGGCGTAAAGATTGCGTAAAAATTAGCACAGCTACTGTATAATCAACATTTCAACGTTTTCTCATCATTGCATTCATTCAAATAGCTCACCTTCTTTGGAAAGGATGTTTTCTTTTACTTAATCTCTGAAAATGAGTTGCTTTGTCCATGACTACTGTATCCTGGAACAATAGCTGTTATAAACTCAGGAACTTGTCTATAGACATTGTGTTGATTGATCTTAAATGTGATCCCACATCCAAACCTGCACAATCAAGCTGAGTGCTTAGATGAGAGACGGATTACAAAAAACAAAAAACAAAAAAAAAACAAACCCCGGTTCTACTGCAGATTTAAAAAAGGTGAACAATAGGAAGGTCACTGGACTTCCTTCCCTCACCCTTCGCCTGTTGGAAGCCCATCGTCTAATATTACGTCAAAACTTCCTTCCTTATTTCTTGTCAACTGATATCCTACAGTATCAGTACTGTTTATCACGAAACAAAAGCTTAAAGACAGCATTGCTGTTCAATGGGACCTATGGCCTTTAATCGTCATCTTTGTTTTTCCTTTGCAATTTGTGGCTTCCTGGAAAATATCTTATATTCTGTTATGTTTTTTATAGAGCAGTAAAATGTAAGTTAACTGCTTCAGATGGTTGCATTTTTCCTGTTGATGCAGATCCACTACTGTACCTGTGGGACATTATACTGTAGCGTTCCTCCTCTCACGCCTCGTCCTATGACGTCCACGTTTTATACTGTTTCCTATTTGTGAAGCTCTTTCTAAAGTCAGTAGGTTACATTGTGCTTGAGTGCACATTCCAAACAGCTGGAGGGAAAAAAGATAAGTCTTTGTAAAACACATAAGTTTGAACTTCTAAAGTACATGTGGTAGCTGTAACCTTTACCTCCAGCGGTGCTGCTGAGTGCTTATATAAGTGCTTAAATAAGTAATGCGTGTGTGTGTCTATGCCGATAGTCTGCTGTCGGTGTTATGTTTGTGTTGGCGTTATGTGATAGCTACCAAATAGCTCTTTTGGTACTTTACAAGGAAATGACTGAACTGTTTGGACACAGAGTTTTAGCAGCGAGCTCTAGGTTTCAAAAACCGGAAGCATGGCTGGGATTATTGCATTAAGGTTTGTTTTGAAGGGGAAGAGCCTGAGGAAGTCCACACTCTAGACATGACAATGTTTTTTTCGTAAACTCCTCCTTCCTGTTTACGTGTCTCTATGGCAGTTGAGTGCAAATATTTGTACCCCCCCATGGTTTAAAGGTGAGAAATATTTGCAAATTATTCTTATAGATTTGTTACATGTTTTATTATGGGCGTAAGGTTGGAATGCATCCTGAAAGCGATGCCCCCACAGGGAGGGCAGCATCTATACCATGCGAAACTTTACACAGAGAGTCACCTGAGACCTGGTTTAAACTGGAGACCCTGGCGCTGTGCGATTTTGTAGTAAAAAGTTACAAGTAAAAAACTCAGATAGCTTTTAGAAGTAGTTCTAGAAACAATTGAGAATTTTGTGCTGATTTTACAAGTGGCGTTCGAATCATACTGAGACTCTTAGCCGCTGTAAAACATTTGAATGGTGCAAGTATTTTAAAGAAGGCCACAGGTCTGTGAATGATGGTCCTGGCCGAGGTGGCTCACAGCCCACTGCAGTCATTCCTGTTAACATTCAGCCAGTGGGAAGAGATGAATCTGTCTGTGGGAACTGTACACACAATTATTCACGCACAGCACTTCCACATTGCAGCATCTCAGTGTTGAGTTATTGTCACTTCCACTGTATAGTCCTGCCCTTACTCAAAGTGATTTACACAGGTTTGGGCCATTAAGGGAGTCCTTGGGACGCCAGCCTTTCAGACGTGGAGCAGGCAGTCTGACCATGGCTCCGGAGCACTTAGGAAACCTTCTACCTTGATGCTGTCCAAGCACTAGTGAAACGGCGGGATAAGTGTTTTAGTGTAGCAGGGGATTATATAGAGAAATAAAGGTTGTTTTTTTACTCTTGGAATTGTGTTCTGTTATTCTACACAATCAAGATTACTACAGATTATTACTGTGGCTTTCATTAAGCCTGCATTGTGGCATCGGTTTCTGGTTTGATGTGTTTTGTAAACATGCTTCCATGCATGTGTGTCTATATCTTATTCTCATTAAATGAATAAGTTTAGCTTTGGTCTTTATGTTAATCACAATGTGATTCAAAAAATCACATTTTTTTTTTATTTTTTATTTGTGTGGTATAAGTCGTACTGTACAACACTCTTAAATAACTCTAAAATACTTTATCTGTCTCCATATTCGATTTGTCTGTAATGAACTTGAAGCTTTGAATCAGCTGACAAAAGGGTGATCACTACAAAACGCCACAGGTTTCTGAAGCAGAATATAATCTTATTACATCCAACCAGTTGTACATGTACGTATGGTGACATAAATACAGACTACAGTATGGTGACCTTTCAGAGATGCTACAAACACTGAAGGCTTTTCAGCTTAGAACACTGTTCACACAGATTTTTTTTCCCCACACAGCAGGGTGACAGAGAACAGCACCGGGTTTTATGGTTTTACAAGCTTTCCATTCTGAGAAATGCCCATGTAGACTGAAGAGGAAAATTTGTGAACTTGTGAACCTCTAATCTTGTCAAGGATACTTAGCAATTCCAGTCAGTACTACCTTCATTA
>JAOTRS010000004.1:16673953-16700209 GCA_028565755.1 Dinotopterus cunningtoni
AGGAATCAAACTCTGAATCTTGGAGTTGTGAGGCTGCAGTGTTACCTACCACATATAATTTGTATAAAATAATACTTGGAGTAATACAAACTAGACATGTTGCTTTCAAGGTCTTCTTGATTTTTAATTTTTCCTGCTTCTGGACAGAGTCAGGTCGTGACACCATGGCTGACAGCACTTTCGGGACTGTCCGTAGCCTGCTTGTGGACTCGTCCGTCTTTGACTCCAGAATGGCGGAGACCTCCAAGGAGCACACGTTCCCCGGCCTGACCTCGGACGACGCTGAGGGTAAACAACAAAGCCCTTTGCTCTCCGCTGTCAGCATGAACCGTCATTTCTTTTGCCTTGTTGTCATTTCGTTCAAATGTTGTCAAAGCTATTTTTTTGTATGTTCTTTATGACAGCCTTTGTATTTCCTAGGAGGCTCACAGTGCCGCTGGGCTTTTAAAATGTCTTTCAGAAATGCTGCGGCAAGTGGAGACCAGGGTTGTGCTTGTAGGGGAAGCGGGCAGCGACGTCGCACTTGTAAAGGCGCTTGAGGTAAAATCATATTGTTGCACTGTGTTAATGGAAAACCAGTGTCGCGCTGTATGCGTTTGACAAGGCAAGGCAAAAGGTAGCTGTATGCAAATGAGGCCATTAAAAACGTAACCCACAAGAAATAAGTGTTCTGCAAGTATTCCTGCTGATTCGAGAGAAGTTTTATTAGATCGTGGCATATTCATGATTTTATTTATTTATTTTCAGGGAAAATTTGCTAATAATTAAGCAATGAGCCATTATGGCGATATTTTACAAGACATATTTTCTATGTATAGCTGTATAATCACAATATGCCTATATTTGCAAGATATCACTGTTGATTCATTAGGTAACTGATACATAAAAGCATGTCATGAAAGCATCTGTAGTTAAAACAGAACATTTGGAAAATTTTGAAAAATAACTGTTACCTTGTTTTAGGCCTGATGGTATTACAGCATCTACAAAACTCATTGAAAAGAATTAACTATAAGAACAACAAAAATTCATCCCTCTTCCTCTATTAAGTTATTTTTGCCTGCCGGAGATCTGACTGTTATATCTACGGACAGATCTGTGCAGACAGTGTTTCCTGTTTTCCATGCAAGACTTGTATCTTGGATCAGAATTTCTATCCATATGGGTTGTTGTAGTGTCAGCGCGAGATGGCTGCAATTAATAGCCTTTTCCTGCTCACCCTGAGTCAGGAATTTATAGATGACCTGTTTTTCTTCCCGAGTCCTGGAGAATACTGTGTTTTGCATTACTTAGTTGAATTTAAAGTTAATGAATGGATGTAGACAGGAGCACTTAGCTACCAGCAAACAGAATTGTTTTGTTTTGGGAACCTGCAACTATTAACAGTACAGCTCGCATGTTTTTATTTTTGTTAATCAGAAGAGCCATTTGATTAAATTAGAAGTCTACCTCGAAAGAGTAGCTAAGATTTTTAATATTAAGTGAAAAAATCTATTCAGCATGCTTGCATTTAGACACCAGACCAATTTCCATTTTGAATGAGCGTGCTTTCAGGATCTAAATGTTATACACTTTAAACGTTAATGTTTTTTTTTTTCTGATAAACAATTAGCATCTGATAAACACTGTCTTGTCTTAAACTCTGTTGTTTTTTTTTTTTAAATACTTTTCAGAATGTTTAAACATTGACATTATCTTTATAGTGTGTAATCTATTAGGCACATGCTTTTTGATGTGCTTGCTTACCCTTCACTGTGAAAATAAACTTTGAAGTTTGTCTCTGAGCATAACATTCATAGTGAAGTCATAAAATCATGAGTAGATGCAGGTTGTTTTTGTAATTTGATTGGAATTAAATGCTGTGCACTATGATGATGCTATGTTGTAATGCACTTTTCTAATATGCCATATTTATCGCAATATCACAAAATTTATTACTTTAAGATTTAAGTTTTTAAATCTTTAGAGTTGCAGATTTGTTAAAATTTCATCCATAAGTTTCATTGTTATATTATATATCTTGAAAGCATATATCTTATTATGTATCATTTAGCTATTATGGACAATATTTTTGTCATTAACTTTAATCCTGTTTAGCCAAAACCTCATAATCAATGTCTTGGGCAGTTTCACTGAATTATCGTGTGTCAAAATGCTGTCTTTTTAAGTATCATGATGGATGATACTTTTTTTCCTTCTAGCTGTAAATTCTAATTACCTTAATATATATATACATATATATATATGTATATGTATTTTTTTAAATTGGTGCATATAACTACAAAAAATGTTTTGGTCATTATAAGTTGTATTCATGACTTTGAAGTTTGTCACCTAGAGCGAGAGTACATTTTAATTGGAGATTCCAAAGTTTAGTACCAATTTAAATCTTCTTTCCTTGAAAACAGATGTATGGTTAGTTATTGTTAGCCATAGAGCTATTTCCAGGTTTTGGCGACGCTTAAATTTGTACTAAATACAACATGACGTTGAAAGAAACGATCTCGATTTAGCTCAGTGAGACTGTTGAAGCTTCATGTGAGTCTTATCTGCACTTTAGAATGCATTTTTGCACAGAACAAGGGTTATGACATTTGACCCCCATTACTTACATTGTGCTCAGGTTCCAGGTGACAAGCATGATGTGCAGAGTGGGAGAATTTACAACGACCAACACCTATAGTAATGTGGTACCTATGGTATGCACCTTAATTTAAATTTTAGGCAAACTTTAAAAAAAAAAAAAAATCCAAGCTATCCCTTTAAAGCACAAGATTTAAACAAAAAAAGGTTTTATTTTAGGTTTGTCTCCTGAATACACTGCTCTTGTTGTCCAAATATAGTAATATATTCTGACATTTGTTTTATGTCTTTACACACCAGTGCTCAGTACAGGCAGCAGCTTCACCATCTAACAAATCTGGTGGTTTGAGAACAGACGATTGTTTTTGATCTCCGTTTTCGAGTCCTGTAGTGTGTGTTAGATTTAGCGAGTGACACCATCAAAGAATTCAGATGGCAAGTTTTAAATTTCTCATCAGCTGTTTGTTTTCAGCATTTCACTTTAGCTTCTAGGGACACCCTGGGGATGAGGTTAAGATGTTCTTCCTGGATGTGCATCCATGTCTCTGTGTAGTAGGAAGGGAGGGAGGGGTAGCAGGTAGAGGTATGTGTGTTTTTTAAAATTGATGTTGAGTCCCAGCTCCAGTCCAGAAATCTTCTTTTTTTGCCCTTGAGAAAGCATGAGAGTGCTGTCAGATGGCCAGTCTCTTTGAAATGCTCTGTTCCTGCCCCCACTCTGCAGTAGGTGCACATCCACACAGCTTAATCAGAAGCAAAAAGCAGCAGCTGAGCGAATCGACCACACGCCACTTTGAATTCACAGAACTTTTCCTCCCAGACTTGAGTTGACATTTGTTAGAAGTTCTCACCTTCTGGCTCGTGTGGATATCGGGTTGAATTTGTAAGCCACGGGTTGCCAGGTTGATATCGAGCGCTTCATATTTATTTATTTTTTTACAGGCCATCCGAGTGATGGAAGTCCCCGTGGTCAGGATTAAAGAAGGTGACCCGGGCTCAGAGTCGGGCGAGAAATTTATAAAATCTATAGTCAACATGGTATGTTTCGGGGACCGGAGACTCTTTGCATGCTTGAGTTCACCCTGAAGGGTTTGGCTGCATGAGGAATGTAACATATACTGGCGCGACACTCCCTGGTCAAATTTTCACTTTAACACATGTGGACTAAATCAATCTTCTAACAGAGATCTCTAACATGGTGTTTCTGTGATGTCCCTGTAATCAGTGTTTGCTAATCTGGGTAACGATTAATTCACACCGGTGCTCCTTCTTGATCTACTGAGATTTTCATTCCCCCAAACACACACTACATTTAAATAACATGAGTAACAGAATATTTGGAATTCACTAACATGCTATCGGTATGACTGAAATGTAGGTAGGTAAAAGCTTCTTTTCTTTAGATGTTTGCTGCAGTGGGAGCTTCCTGAGAAGCAAATCATTATTCTCCTTACTGCAGTTCTTGCAGTGGGCCATCCTTGAGTAAACAGAAGAAACACTGTCCTTGTTTGTCTTTCCCTCTTTAAAATTGTCCCTGCTGCTTCACTGGAATGTTGTTCTGTATTATATTCCATGTTAAAGCTTTTAATGTGCAGCTTTGATTTCTAGCAGAAGTCAATGTCATGAAAAGTGGACGGCTTTATTTCTGTTTTTTATTTTTATTTATTTATATTTTTTTAATGTTTCATGAGACAATTTTATAGCTAAGCAGCTTCCATCAGAATATTGTGTATTATTGGTAGCAGGTTTCGTCATGTTTTACATACGTTTTTATTTTTTTTCTTTACGGTTTTTTTTTTACATGTCTTTGAATCTTTCTGCATCTCCCCTTAGGATATAAACGCCCCCTGTATAAAGACGGACAGTGTCAGAGAGTTTGGGGATGGAGAAAACGCTGAGTACGAGACAGTCTTTGTACTGAAGGACTTCAAGTCTCCTGACTACAGCTATTTATACAAAAATGACAACCGCATATTGGGGCCCCCTGTGGTACTGCATTGTGCTGGGAAGGGAGAGGTAAGAATGAATGGGTACATGCATGCACACACCACGGTCAGCGGTTCACACACACGAATGTACCATGTATCTGTGCCATGAGTTTTTTTTCTTTCCACTTGAAGCAGTGAAATTGCTGCAGTTCCAGCATTTCAAAGAGACAATTTAACTTATACCCATAGACAGACAGCAAACGCACATCTGACAGAGCTGTTCGCAAACGCACATCTGACAGAGAAGTTCTCTTTCAAAAGACAAATTGATTCCTAAGCAGCTTTTGAGTGTTAGCGTAAAGACCGCAAAATGCATCTTGGTTATCTGTGTATGCCACAGCACCTGTAGTGTGCACACATGGCTGCCAGGTTAATTCAGACAGAGCACGTTGTCAAAAACAGTTGGCTTCTGTTGTCCTTTTTTCCTCCTTACGAAAATGCTGACAAACAACGTGATACCGGTTATATAGTGACGTTTCCACAGTCTGAATTGTCATTTATGTGCTAAAAACATACCTTTCCTAGTACTTATTAGGGAACCTGACATATAAATTTAAAGTATTTTTCTTTTCCCTTTCACTTTTTTATTTGTGTAGCCTCTCCCATTCTCATCCCGTCCGCTGTACTCCACCACCATGCTGAACTTGTCACTCTGTTTCACTGGTTTCCGTAAGAAGGAAGAAGTGGTGAGTTCCTGTTGTCTGTGACCAGATTAAATGCCTGAGATTGCCACTTCTGTGTGATCTTACATAATCTTTACTTTTTTCCTCTCTCTTTTTCTTTCTCAGGTCAACCTAGTTAATCTGGTGCATCATATGGGTGGCACCATCCGCAAGGACTTTAGTGCTAAAGTAACACACCTCATTGCCCATTCTACTCATGGAGAGAAATTTAGGGTTTGTATTTCAGCAGTACACCTTATCATCAAATACATTAAAGCAAGCTGCACTCTTATTGTATTTCGATTTAAAATAACTTATTTGTAAGGTCTTCATTGTCCGATCAAGTTTTCAAAACGGGTTTGCATTCATTGGTTGTTGGGGTCTGGAAATGATCTTCCTATTGTTTATTGAAGTGATGGATGCCTCTGAGTAAGTCAAATCATTTTGACTCTTTGCAAGCTTCAGTGGAATAAAAAAAAAGATAATCAAAGATTTAACATAAACAAAACTAGGCAAGCTTAGTTTTTCAGACTTTCATCAGCTACATAGCAAAAGGTTTAGTGATATCCTTTTTATTTTATTTTTTTTAAGTTCTAGTATGGATCAATGCCCTTTGGTTAAATTATGCCCTCTGTTAAATTACACAGTGACCTATGAATCATTCAAGCATTAAACGGCATGTAACTTAAGACAGGAGCCAGATGATCAGGCCAGTGGTTAGTATAGTGGTGATGCTGAATGCTGACTGCTTAGAACAAATGACAAGAAACGAGGTTGCTGCTGAGGTTTTTAAAAAATATTTTAGGCCCGTTCCAGCCAGTCACAGTAAAGCAATTGTCCCTTTCTCTTTAGTTCTTTAGTTCAATCCACATAATTGAATTAAATTTAAAGAGATAAGGACTGGCTCAAGACTTTTGTACTGTAAGTCATTTACTGCAATAATATTTCATGAATGCACACACCCTTATGATACAGTGCAACTTTAGTTAACCGACCTCCGCACCTCATTACAACATTTGATGATGTAACAGATAAATATGAGCAGAATGTAGCAAAAAATGCACTCATTCCACAGTACATCCCCAAACCCGCTTTATGTAACATACATTTTATAACCTTTTTAAGTTTATAACCTTCTTTCAAAATGCTGTGCCAGTGTTTAAAAAAGGGCATAGATACACAAACTGAGGTAAATCAAATGAAGTCAGCTAACTAAGTTATTTGTGTGCAATTTTTTTATTTTGTAGTTTACTGTGCATGTTT
This sequence comes from Dinotopterus cunningtoni, assembly GCA_028565755.1. Taxonomy (NCBI): domain Eukaryota; kingdom Metazoa; phylum Chordata; class Actinopteri; order Siluriformes; family Clariidae; genus Dinotopterus; species Dinotopterus cunningtoni. The sequence goes on from JAOTRS010000004.1 coordinate 16,680,447, forward strand.
GGATCATTCTAGCAAATTTGCTTCACCCAATAAGAGGGATTTCGCAAGCGCTCCATGAATTTCTTGTCAATCTCACTAGGATTTCCTACAAATGTGGCAAAGGGGCCTAATGGTTTAAAGATTGACTGATTCTGACACTAGCTTGTTAAATAAGAGGAAAACTAAGCTTGGGCATGGTGAAAGGATTTACTGACACATTGGGTGCAGATCAGGTTAGGGAAACACAGAGGGTTTCACAAATCAAAGTTAATTAAATGTCAATGTACACTCTCTGATAAGCAGATTAGTTTTTTTAAATTATGAATTGGACATTTACCTATTAATTTGCGCAAAATAAAGTAGTTAAATGTGGCAGAGCTGAAAAAAAGTTGGTGGATGGTATTTGACTTGTTCAACAGTTTTTCTGATTTTGTCCACATACAGTGTTCTTTAGATAGACACGGTGAGAAAGCAAAATCTAGAATGTCTGGAATGGACTACAGATATTTTTAGAGCCCCATATAAAATAAAAAGGTTCAGCAGCCAAGGAGTCTTTTACTATAAAAATAAATACTGCATCACGACTAGAGCAGATATAATTTTGTTCAGCTCTAGATATTTAAGTATACCCATCAACCAGAGCTTTAAAACTATTAACTAGCTAGGTTTTGGGTTCCCCTTGTGACACTAGGGCACTCTGCCATTGATGCTCGACTGGATTTTGATCTGGGGAGTTTGGAACCTGTATAGTTGGTGATCAGTGATGATCGGTGAACTGAACATCATAACATGGTATAAGGCACATTGGACAGCTGTGTATAATAACTTATCTGATGCAGTAAGAATGGCTTCTTATTTCGAAACTTTACACCATTTAAATTGGTTTATGTATGAATTAAATTAAATTTTATTATTCATTTATTTTATCACTTTTTGAGTACTTTGAGTGCTTCACTGCTTAAAGTGACCAATACATATCATTAATCCTGACAGCTCTTTCAATTTAAACCAAAATAGCTGTCTAATTTTACTTAATTTGTCTGAATAAAATCAGGATTCTTTTGTTTACTGGACAGACAACATGAATAATTTGTCTCAGACCCTTAAAACAGCTGATTTTTTTGGCTGTTAATCATCAGCGGGTAACATAAGAGAAAATTTGTTCGTATTGAAAAATGGAATAAAAAAAAAAAAAAGAATATTCATATTGAATATCTTTTTTTTTTTTTCCTGGTGTTTTGGTTTTCTAGGACTGAAAATTGGTTTTCTTTGTTTCCATGGCAACCAATTTATTCACATTTGCTTATCTCATGAACATAACGACTGTATTGAATGTTAGAACACAGTAGTGTAAACGTTGCAGCAAAAAAAAAAAGGAAAATTTCCTGAGCATAATAAAAAAAAAAAGAAAAGTTGTTTCCTGAGCATAGACATCTGGACTGATCAAATACCTTTAGAGTGCTAGCACGTAGCCCATAAGCCCTGTTCTAAAGTCCACATAAAGCATTGCTCTGTCCTCCCTGAGAGACTTGGCGAAATATAGAGCCCTTGGTTTTATTGATTCACTTGGGTTCACTTCACTTTTTCAATCTCCCATCGCTGTTGCTGCTGAAAGCCTGGCCAGGAGTCAGCTCTTTGCTTGGCTGCTCAAAGGGTGTTCGAATAAGGCACGCCAAGGTTTTTTGATTGACAGCAAACATGCGCATAGGTTTTTTTGCAAAAGCAAATTATTTAAATTCTATATCTTTCACTACCAATTCATAAATGCTAATATGTGCTTGGAGAATAGTCTCGCATGTTGGCGTACATTAGCTTAGCAATTGTACAGTTACTGCAAGATTTTATGGGCATTGTAAACAAAATGTCTTTTAAATGTCTCTATTTTCTACAGCATAAGCATTGTTTATAGAGGAGCTAACCAAAAAGCATTCGGTAATTGCGCTTTGTTGCGCATGATAATGGTAATTGTCTCTGGTTTTCATATGGCTCCAGATGGTAAGGAAATTCATCCTCTGTACATATCACCCCTGGCCCCTCCCCAGTTATTTTGAATCATGCATTAGGCACATTTACACAGTGCGTCGGGACAAAGTTTGATTGCTGCTTTGACGTTATCAAACTCTTTCTTCTTCTTTCCCCCTCCAATGTAGTTGGCTGTGTGCATGGGTACACCTATTCTCACTCCCGCCTGGATTCATAAGGCCTGGGAGCACAAGGATGACATGTAAGTGTGTGTGTGTTCGTCTTAATAAGAATGATAAAAAAGGATTAATATTTCTATTCAGTACTCCCTCTCTGTCCTCTTCTCCTTATGGGACTATGCGGTCATTTATTTGCCATAATTAATGTTAGGGCTTGAATGTGTTTCAGACTCAGAACAGGATACCTCATGCTTTCAGTTCTCGAGAGATTCATTAAAATCAGTTTAAAAATATGAATCCTGTACCATTGTGGAGCATATGTTTATGCCAGGTTGTTGTTTTTGCTGAGAGGGCTGATGCCAATTTTCTGCTTGCAGAAACTTCCACGCAGGCGATGAGGAGTTCCGTATGGCCTTCAAAGTGCCGCCATTTCAAGATTGCATTCTGAGCTTTTTGGGTTTCTCTGAGGAGGAAAAAAACAATATGGAGGAAAGGACACAGAAACACGGTACGGAAGAATCCTCTTTAAATCTCATTCGGCAGCTGCTGCTGACAAACTGCAGTGCCTTGTTCTGTTCTGTAGGATTGTTTGAACTTTGTACTTTGTACTGGGTGGAGAGGCACCATCACTGTAATGTTGAACTCTTCTGACTCTAAAGAATATTTTATTGAACTGTTCTGCTTTTACTGTCATCGAAGATATCACTCAGTAATATCTTGTATCTTTTATATCGCTATTTAATCATTTAACAATATTTTTGATAATAGAACACCAGAAATGTTTGTATCCAAAATTTATTTGAAATGATTCGTATAGATACTTACCCTGTTCAGCTGAATTTGTAGATTTCTAAACTGTTTTACTTTTTAAAATATCTCGTATTGAGTTGTCTACTTATTAGCTGGTCTATTTATTTGCATGTGTCAGTTCTTATGTTTTAATGAATTTAATTCTTCATTCTTTATTCATTTAATATTTATACTTGTACTATTACTTTGCTCCAGCCAGGAATAAAGGACACATGGTATTAAAAATGAATCACCCAACCTACTTAGGCGTGGACTGATGATTTAGCACTGTTGTGGAATTTCTTAGAATGGTAGAGCTTCATAAACAGGGTTTATGATCACTGCCTTATTCGGGCATTATGCACCCCTTACAGTTTTTTGTCCAAACAAAAGGATTTAACTGGGGTTATAATTTTTTTGTTTTAATTTGCACGCATTTTGTCCTCCAGGTGGGCGCTTTCTTGAGGTTGGAGATGAGAAGTGCACTCACCTGGTGGTGGAGGAGAACTCCATTAAAGAGCTGCCGTTTGTGCCGTCTAAGAGACTGTACGTTGTTAAACAAGAGGTGAGGACCTGTTCAGCACATCCTGAGTACCACAATGAATTCATTCTTTTATATTCATTTTCACTCTTTTGTGTGATCTATTTGGATTTATTAATGAACATTGTGTGTGTGTGTGTGGCTTGAGCAATGAGTCTAACTGTTTATTTTGGTTATTTTTTATGTCCTTTTTTTTGTTTGTTTTTAAATAAGTGGTTCTGGGGCAGTATCCAGATGGATGCTCGAGCTGGGGAGTCGATGTATTCATATGAGAAGGTAACAAAAATAACACACCAAGTGGTACACTTTTATATTTTAAGTATAATATATTAAATTTTAGCCATTTCCTCTTACTCTTATGTTTACTTCCACTTTTGCTTTGTGGCAATTTATTTTAATTATTATTAGTAACCATGAACCAAGTTCCCAAGGAAAGAAAAGTTGTAAGAAGTTCTAGTTAATTAAAATTGAAACTGAGTATTTCATTTTAAAATATTGAATGTGTAACAAAAGTGATAAGCTTCTATTGCTGTTTAATTGTAACTAATATAATCTACACAGGGCTCCAGATAAACATTTTATTTAATTTTTTTATAACCCAAGAGTCCCAACCCAAGATGTTTAGGAGGCAAATACAATTTATAGGAGCCCAAATCGATTATGAATCCTTTTCATAATGTAACTAGTCATGTAGCCATGGTGATTTAAACTGAATGCTTTGCTAGCATTATCTGGTAATAATGATACTGAGTCCAGCTGGAATGATGTACCCCTGTGAACTTTCACTGGCAAACTCAGTCTCTCTATCAGTGGCATCTGGTGTAGTGAATGCAGGGGTTTAGACAGGGCAGGGAGGGAGGGGAAAAAAACATCAGAATTTTTTGTTTGGCCATTTAGTTATCTTGTCATTCACCAAAGTTCCTTAACTAACTTTGCCTAGTGGGTCAGTTAAGCACAGTCGTGCCTGTTAGTTAGCATGACAGTGTTTTCACTGTGGGCAAAGCATGAGCATACCGGAGCATATGTGATCATATCTCAGGGCTGTGTTCAATAACAAGAGCTTGACAGTTGAATGGTCTAATGAACTGTCTTATGTTTGCAAGTGCTCTCGATATTGAACGCAGCACGCTCCTGTAGTCTTGTGCCAGGCAGGCAGATGCAGCAGAGTAGAGTGAGTCTATAACAGGATTAGAAATCAGTCACTGCACTTTTTGTGGGGTCGGTCGTCACTGGCGACCATCTGCATTAAATTGGTTGCAAAGTAAAAACAGTTTTTTTTGTTGAGTTCTTGAAAAGAATATCCTTGCTGTTTCTTTTACATATACTGTACACCCTTTGTGCTGGGTTTTAAACATGCTACGGGTATTAAATTATTAATTGCTGCAGTGACATAAATATTTTCATACTAAACTCTTTGTCTTGTTAAAATCTTCTTGTTTTCGTCACCCAGTCGGAGAGCCCGGCGATGAAGAAGGCAGTGTCCCTTCTTTCTCTCACGACGCCCACAAGTAATCGGAAGCGGCGGCGTCTACGTGACACTTTGGCCCAACTTGCTAAAGAGACAGAGATCTCGCCTTTCCCCCCTCGTAAGAGGCCCTCAGCAGAGCACTCGCTCTCCATGGGCTCACTGCTGGACATCTCAAACACTCCAGACACATGCAAGACCTTGGCAGGTGAGACAGCATGAGAGAGAGAGAGAGAGAAATACCTGCTTAAAATATTGCTTCTGTTTTGATCAACTACAATGCTGAAGGCTCATCTGGTCAAGACCCCTGCTAAGGGTTTAGGATGGAGCTCGATATGAGATGTATGAGGTGATTATAGCTTAGGCGAACTCTATCTAGTGAGTCCTGACTTCCGTGTTACTGCTGGAGGTTTTGGATAAATCGTTAGGTGCTGAGTGCAAATCTGTGAATGAGTGAGGGATAAATCTGTCATCACTTTAATTAAAAATGTTTCAGATTAATTTATATTGATTTATTTACAATAATGTTTGTCAGTAGCGTTAATAAGATAACTGAATCTTTACATACGATTATTATTATTGCTGCTAATATGCTGTACTGTGCCATATTTAATTAGAAAAGTGATTTATAATGAAATTAGTTAAAAAAATTAATTATAGAAAAATGACATTTATGCACATATTATTTATATGCATGTTTCACTTGGATAACGTGAAGTAGAACATATCTTAAAAATAACTGAATGTGGATTTTTGCCTTGGAATGCGTAATACAGAAATTGGAATAGTATTCACACAGTGAAATTCATTCTGACAGCTCTCATGGTGTGTGATTGAGAAGCAGTGTAGGCTCAGTGTGAGTGTGTGAGGCTGGTCTATTTGTTACAGAGCGTAGCATGGAAGGCAAGCACAGACTGAAGAATCCTGTGAAGAGAAGGAGTGAAAGGGAGAAAGAGAGGAGGAGTAGGACAGGCAGAGAATGGTCCTTTCACTGTACCAGCACCCTGCAGCAACCCACAGAACAAAAAACACACCCTGAACACATGCGCTCGGAGCTCTCGCTCAACTCCTCTTCGGAGTCCGCTGTGTGTAGGAAAGCAGTTAGGGTCATCAAGGGAAGTCAGCCTGACCTAGGTAGGAGAACTAGGTAGCCAAACAATAACATGATAATGACGAAATTCAGTTTTACATGATTAAAGCCACATGCCAGGGGTGTTCAATTCAAACCAGCACTTTTGATTGTGCAGTATTACAGAACCCGTCTCACTAGTGCTTGGATACAGGTGTAAAGTTTTCCAGGAGCTGTGATCAGACTGTCTGCTTAATGTCTGTAACGCTGGCCTTCCAGGAACTCTATTAATGTCACAAACGTGGTAATACCTAAATAAGCAAGGTCAGGACTGTATGGGGCATGTGGCAATAACTCAGTCGAGTTCCTGTAATGTGCAAGTGGTGTTCGTGAATGTGTGTACAGTTCTCACGGACATGCATCTCTTTCAGAAGTTGCCAACAAGTTATTTATCAACTTTCAAGGATTGTGTTCTACTTGCTGAATGTTCACAGCCTTTTTTAAAACATTTGGACAATTCCAATGTTTTATTGCAGCTTAGAGTCTCATCACAGTACTGTGCTTGACCACAGTACTTCCTTGTAATTAACAAGAGAGGTTTTGTGCCTTTATTCACAAGAAATTTCAGCATGGTTTGACTTGGCTACCTCTCTTACATGTTTGGTATATCTTCATTTGAGTTACAAATGTTTGCATGATGAAGTAAAATACACATGGCAATTACTTGGCTTTTGACTGTTCTACATTTTTCAGTGAGTGTAATTGCATCAGTTCACCCCAAGATACTGAGTAGAATGAAGCGAGGGGAAAATTGTCAGGAGAAATGATCCTATGGTTAACCTTTGTATTTGCCCATGCATTTCAGAGAACTCCAGACCCTCCAAAAGCTCCACGCCTGTCCTGGCCAAACAGTCGGCGAGATGGCAGGTGTCCAAGGAACTGTATCAGACTGAGAGTAACTATGTGGATATCCTAGCTACAGTTCTGCAGGTCTCTTTTCTTTCCTCCCTCGCTCACTCATATGCAGAGACACACACACAGTGGCAATCCACAGTGCCTGTCTGTGGCCTTATCAGGCTGTACCAGTGCTCCAAACCAGTGGGAGAGAAAATGAATTAGATTCGTGTTACAGTGGGCAGTAGAGCCTACTCAACATCCAAACACCTGTGCCCCTTAGAGCCACATGCACACACGCATCTATACATGTACACACAGGAGCTCACTCATAGGAACATGCATTAACAAACACTGAGTGTATAGGGAACAGCTTCCATGACAACATCAGAACATGACAAATTCACCCCCTATCTTTCCATCAAAATTGTTTAAAATATCATGCACACATAAATATATACAAAAATAAATAAATGTAAATGATCATCACTCAGACACATTGGTTAAGCTCCTCAGGAAATTTTCAGTCTTTTAGGTACGAGTCTTCTCTGTCTGCAATTTCAGCTTTTCAAGTATCCACTGGAGAAAGAAGGGCAAGTTGGGGGCCCCATCCTTGCTCAAGAAGAGATTAAAACCATCTTTGGCAGCATCCCAGACATTTATGAAGTGCACACAAGGATAAAGGTGGGCATTCAGTTGTTTGAACCTGTGATTGAGCGTGTAAGACGGGTGATTCATCCAGGGCAGCTATTAATGCTGATGAATGTCTTCTGGACAGGTGGAGCTGGAACAGCTGGTGATGAACTGGTCAGAAGACAAGAGTGTCGGTGACATCATTCTGAAATATGTGAGTCTGATGGCCGTTTCGATCTACATGTTTTGTCACTTCCGTGACACTGACTGTTTGGTCCCTTTGTAACACCTCATCCTTTTTCTTTGTCAGTCCGGAGAGCTGGTGAAAGCTTATCCTCCTTTCGTCAACTTCTTTGAGATGAGCAAAGAGACTATTGTGAAGTGTGAGAAGCAAAAGCCCAGGTTTCACGCATTCTTAAAGGTATTGTATGTGTGCATGGTTACTGCAATGTTAATTATGTTGAGGGATTAAGACCTGTGAAAACCTGTGTTCTTATTTTTTCCCCTCATGATGTATTAAATAATATTTAGTACATTTAATATTTTTTCTCATTGAATAAAAATGAGGTGCAAATGTCAAACCTGGTAGAAAGAAGGGAGAAACTATGCGCAGCCCTCACTCCATTTTGGGCTAATTAATTCAGAAGTATTTCACTCCACATGCTTAGCCACACGAGGCCAGAGCAAGGTGAGAAACGCTGTCGGGAGGTCGCTGTTGTGCTAGATAGACTCGCGGATGTATCTTCTGTCTGATCTGTGTAGTGGTGGTTGAAGAAAGATGCTGGTGTACTTCATATTAGTTTAGTATCATTAGCGACCTTTTCAACTACAGTGAGAGTTTATCGCACACACAAAAATACTATCTGCTTGAAAAAGCTCCTCTGTGTAGTGCCTGTCTTGTCAGGCTAATATAAAACTGGCTTGAGCATCATGTATGTAAAATTATAATCAGTTGATAATGGTAGGGGTGCAACTCATGTGGGATGATTTCAGTAACTCAGGCATAATTTAATGTGACCTGAACCATTTGCATAGCTGACCATGCTTGAATTACAAGCACATCAAAGGGAATTTCCCCATAAGAAATAATATAAGATTGCATGATTTGTTCCACAGCCCAAAAATATTCATATAGAAATGATGAATGCAAAATATAAAGTAAAGATAAAACAAATTACCTTGCACTTTACCTTTTGAAAATATTCTGAAGTAAGATGAGAGAGGCGGTAGGGCTACTGTGTAGAAACGACTTTCCCACCCACACAAATGGAATCACTGCTCTGTCGGCAAACTTCTTTAACAAGGAACCTCTTTAATGACACTTGCTTTTGCCCTCTTTTGAGGATTTCACAAAAAGGTGACGTTACATTGTTGTTAAAAACAGAATCATCTCCCGCACTTCTACAGCCTTTTTAACTTTTGTCTTCATTCACGGGGGCCCTTGTTGCAGTACAATTACTAGAGAACAGTCACTACACTTGGACACAAAAAAAAAGCTTTATGCACGTATGCACACGTGGTCACAGTGTTATAATAAGCAGTACACACACAAAATCATTGGCTCCGTTGTGATAACGTAACGCTCGGCAGATAAAAGCGCATGCCTGCAACTCGTATGTCAAGACCTCGCTTGTTTATCAGGTTGAAATGTATTTTAAAATTTTGCTTGTCTTGCAAAATGCTTTCAGACAAAGTTACTCGCAATCCGAGGTTCCACTGGATTTGGAATTGCGAAAAGATTTTATGTATCAGCTGAAAGGTTTATCAAAACATTCATCTTAGAAGGAAAAGTTTACTTTACTTTTGGCTTTCTTGTTAGTTAAGACATGCCTTAAACATCCTTAAACTAAATTTAAAATCTGGCAAAAAAATGTATAATCAGAATCAGTTATTAGTTAATAATCACAAGACTATCTAAATAGTTGAGTTGCAGTGCTATTAAGTAAATGTTTTAAATATATCTGATCATTAGATTATTAAACACACTCACTTCGTTCCTCCTTAGTGCTTGCTTCACTTATTGATTTCCTGCTTGATTGGTTTCTTGACTGAGCTCCCCCAAAGGCTTTCCCCTCTTGAATACTTTAGTTGGAATAATGTACTGTGGTTTTTTGAATTTTAACCATTTACCCTTTTTTTTGGAAGCCTTTCTACACAATCCTTTGATATCGAGCTTATTTTGTTAACTTTAAAGTTGCAACAATTGTCTCAAATTTCTATTAAACCTGTATTAAAGTAGTATTGATACAGCCTTATCATCTTCGAATTAAATGTGCCAATAACATCAGTCTACAATCATGGAGAATACAACAGGGCCACCTGCATCCCTGAATGTCTTTTCTGAGTTTCTCTCCACACCTTCGTCTAGATCAATCAGGCTAAACCCGAGTGTGGACGACAGACACTGGTGGAGCTGATGATACGCCCTGTGCAGAGACTGCCTAGTGTCGCTCTCTTACTCAATGGTGAGTCATCAACACACACACACACACACACACACACACGCACGCACACTCCACTTCAGTGGTCATACATACTTCTTGGTCAGTAACTATTTGCTCAGATTCGCTAATCTATTTTTATCAGTTACTTTATCAGTTATATCAGGAGATTTTAAAATACACAAGGATTTTAAAGGATTTTAAGGACTTGGGTGTTTTGAATAGTTTACATGTTTAAGTATTCTCCACCTGAGACCACGATCTGGCTGCATCTCTTCATGTAATTATGAAAATACTTTCCCATAACCTTTCCTCTTTGTTTGCCGCGCTGTATATTTTCAGATATTAAAAAGCATACCTCTGATGATAATCCTGATAAAGTCACTCTGGAAAAGGCCATTGAGTCTCTTAAAGAAGTTATGACGTGAGTTATTTAACAATTCCATTTCAGACATTATTCTCATGACTTTCTTCATTCATTCTTTAATGGTCAAAGACCATGTCTTAAATGTTTTTTTTTTTTTTTTTTTTTTTCTGTTCTACCCAGCCATATAAATGAAGACAAGAGAAAGACAGAAGGCCAGAAGCAGATTTTTGATGTGGTTTATGAAGTGGATGGCTGCCCTGTAAGTTGCTTATGTGTTTGCTCACTCAAGCTCTATTCGTAGTGACGATCTGCTAATCTCTAAATAACAGTGCCCGTGCATCGCGCCTATCCTCCGCTCAGTCAAGCTTGCATCACTATTTATTTCACTTAATTAAGCAGCACGCTCCCTTTATGTTCTCCTTTTGCAGTCAGGATTTGTAAAAGCTTTGCATCTTGTGCAGGCAGTGTGATAATCGTGCTCCTTTCTTCTTTTGAGGTCTGTGCAAAATGTATTAATGTAGATTTGTTTGGGGACTATCAGAGAGAATGTGAATCGTGGAAGAGGTTGTGAGGACGCAAGTCCATGCTTGCTTTCGTTTCGATATTCATAAAAGGAAAAAAGGGCTTTGAAGGAGCTTAATGTTGCTACTAGAATAATGTGTGGGTGTGTGTTTGTTTTGCAGGCCAATCTTTTGTCTTCTCATCGGAGTCTGGTGCACAGAGTGGAGACCATTGCTCTAGGAGACAAGCCCTGTGACCGCGGCGAGCACGTCACTCTATTTCTCTTCAACGACTGCCTGGAGGCATGTTCACACTTGCACTCATTAAGAAATATATCTCCTGTGAAGTTGTTGTATAATTCCCTTGATGAAATCACGTTTTCCCTGTATGAAAAATATTTTTAGACTTACTCGCCAAGGAGAATTTTGGCCCTCGTTTACAGGCCATAATGTACACATTAACCATCTGCTCTTTCTTTTTTTTTTTTTAATATGCGTATCATAGCTTGTGCTTCTCTCAGCAGCTTTCTGATGGATATTCGTTTCAATTCCTTGTTAACCAGCTCGTTGCTTTTTAACTCCCAACTTGCTGATTCCCCCCCCCCCCACACACACACACATCCACACACATATCCTTTAAGTTTATTGACCTCTTTAGCAGTGCTCTATTGAGTCAGCTCCTCCTCTTCCTCCCCCTTAATCTTCCGTCCCACCCACTCTGCTTTTCTCCTATCCCATTTATATACTTCTTAAGCACAAGTTCATTGTGAGAATCAGTTTTATATAAAAATAAATAAAGTGCCTTATTAATGAACATGCAGTCAGTGCTTGCTGACTCGGCGACTCCCAGTTTCCTGATTAGCATGGGTTTGTGTTTGATGGGTCGGCTTGGGTTGCGGGGGGGTGGGCTTCAGTCTACTGTGGCTGTCCTGTTTGCGCAGCTTTAGGTCTAGCCTGTTAATGAGAGAAGGGAGCTCTGGGGCTTCATCTGCTCAATTATTCATTGATGAATTCCTCTGTATTCATATCTGTTGCTCTACATTACACTGCATCCCATACTCGGGCCCCATGCTGTAGGATTAAAGGGTACCTAATGAGCCTGGGCATTTAGCTTCTGAACAGCACTGATCAATGAATATCACACACGACAGCCTCCATGTGCATGCACATACACCCACTGTACAGAGTCTGGACTTAAGCACATGCAGGAGATAATTTATTGCTTGTATGTCTGCATTCCCAGATTGCCAGGAAGAGGCATAAGGTGATCAGCACCTTTAAGAGTCCTTTGGGGCAAACACGGCCACCTGCTCAGCTCAAGCACATCACCCTGATGCCCCTGTCTCAGATCCGCAGGGTGCTGGACCTGCGCGACACCGAAGGTAAGCTCGCAGTGCAGCTATGGAATGCACCTCTCTACAAAACCCATATTCACTTCTGTTTTAGGAAATGTTTCAATCTAATACTTGACACATGAGAGTAAATTTGGGGTAACCCCCTTATTTTTAGCTGTTTGTTTAGTTGTTAGTTTCCATCATTGCTGAAGTTTCAAATGAAAACTGTCTGACGATAGGAGCGTGCCTCCTTACTTGTCTGCAAAAACCTTTGAAAAGAAGCTGCACAAAGAGATTTCACTTTTTCAAAAGCAGAAATAGAATCACTGTGCTTTTGTAACGAGCAGAATATTTTTGACAGAGCTGATTGATGGCACAGAAGCGTTTGAACAACTCAGCCTCCAGAGTAACTCCAGGTCTTCTATTTTACATGTAATATCGGTAAATAACTGAACTGTCTTTCTGTTCGTTTCCTGAGAAATTGTTGTAGTTTTACATCACAGACCTTCCCAAATGCTCGATTTAGTCTTAATTTGAAAATGGTGGGATCACCTTGAGATCTGATCATTCTTAATATCTTAAGGTCAGAAACTTTTACAATGTTGGGTGAAGTTCTGCTAGTGACACACAACTAAAAGTTATGACATGGCCTTCCATAGCCTTCCGTGACCATCAAAATGATAAATTCAAATAAGTTTAGAAGTCTTCCCTTGCACCGTCTTGTACAACTCGCGTTAATGTTGATAGTGTGTGACTTCAGAGAATACTCAATTTTACTATTTCCCAAATCAATCTCGAGTTTTGTTTTCTAAACTCCGTATCTTTGTGTGGGTTTGTGATGCATTCTGGATGTACAGACTGTCAGAACGCCTTTGCGCTGGTTGTGAGGCCTCCTACCGAGCAGGAGAATCTCCTCTTTAGTTTTCAACTCACTGCTGAAGACACGCTCAAGTCGACCTGGCTCAAGACTCTCTGCCGTCAAGTGGCAAACACCATCTGCAGGACTGATGCGGTGAGTGCTCCACCCCCTTGTGGAATCTTCCTTGGCTCCCTTCAACTGGAGGCTGACAAGGCCTCTAACATAATTGTTTATTTTATTAGGCCTCACTTTGTTTTATTACACCAACAAATTAGGTGGCATGTGTGGGCTTTTTTGGTGGCAGTTAATCCTATTAGATTGTCCAGCGTGGTTAGGCTGGAAGACAGATTAATGTAATTAGAAGTGGAATTGTGCTTGAACTTTACACCTTGGAGGCAGATGGCTTTATCTCCATTCTACAGCACCACAGGTCTCTTGCTCTGACGCATGAGTGCAGGCCCAGACCTGCCAAACAGCACGTGTAATTGGCTCCAGCCAGACAGATGTATATATTTGCCTTTATAATTAAAGAACAAGTACCACTAAGCCCTGCAGGTGAACGTCTGTCTTGCCAGCCTACAGGCATAAGGTCCACCACAAGGTGGCGATGCACACCTCCTTTCAATGCACTCTGTCATGTTCTCTCGCTCTCTTGCTCTCCCTCTAGACCAAGATGTCTCATTCATTGCATTTTGCCTGCAGAATGACTTTATATATTTATTCTATTTTAAAACAGGAAGACCTAATTCAGTGCACTGATCCTGACACCTTTCAAGTGAGCACGAAGGACATGGACAGCACTCTGAGTCGAGCCTCCAGGGCCATCAAAAAGACATCAAAGAAGGTAGGGGTGGGCACAGCACTGTGGGTGTTGTTTGGAATGTGCTCACTTACACACACACACACACACACACACACACACACACACACACACACACACACACACACACACACACACACACACACAGTTCACTTATTGGCAGAGTAAAAACATGGGTCTGAAACTCATTTTAAATCAGTGATGCATTTGGATTGATCTCTGGTCCGATTAGTGAAGTGACAACATGGCTTGTTTAATAATAAAAAACACAATTTTTAAATATATGGAGGCATAAGTATGAATTTGTTGATTGCTTCAGAGAAGAGATGCTGATGCAAACTGATGTGCCTTTATGGAGAAGAAAAGAAAAAACTTCTTACTTTTATGACAATCATTTTTTACTATAAGATGATTAAAATTATCATAATGATGAGCATTGAAATGTAACTTTTATTATTTTCAGCCATGTCCGTTGCTTACCTAATTTTAACTAACTGGACTAAAACTAGTTGACTGTCCCTGCTTATCTTAAGTAATGAGTATAATCTGAATTAATAATTTGTTTTGAGTTTTCAGGCCCTTAATATAAAATGTACAGCTTGGGTGCAGTAATAATTTCGTTCATTTGCAGGTCACCAGGGCTTTCTCTTTCACAAAAACCCCTAAGCGTGTGATCCAGAGAGCTTTTATGGCCAGCAGTACCCCAGATGACAAGAGCCCTGGCGCAGGCCATGATCATATGAGTCGAATGAGTAGCAGCTCTACACTAGCTGTGAGTCTCTTTTCCTTTTTTTTTTTCTTTTTTGTTTCTGTCTCTTTCTTCATCATATTTATTATAGAAAAAAGTTAGTGTTTCCTTCAAACAAGTCATTAACCATGATGGATTCACAAGATTTAATAGCTTGTAAGATTTTGGAACAAAGCCGTATCTAATCAATTATCGAGAGAACTGGATTTCTTAGACACATTTGCATTAAAATTTATTATTATTAAGGTTATTGGGGATTTTATTTCAAAACCTACTGTTTTTGGTTGTACCGGTAATCACTTACTATGTTGAGTCTCACCATCTTGTATAATCTAGTTCCAGCCCAAACCCAACAGAGCTGATCAGGCTAATCGAATAAACTGATAATGTGGGGCAGGTGTGTTGGATTAGGGCTGGGACAAAATTCTGTAGGAAAGTACATCTCGGAGTACATGGGTTTTAGATCACTGGCTTACACCAGTATTGCAAGCAAGCCTGGAGAAGGTGATAAGCATGAAGCATTTAATCTGACTTCACAATGTATGCTCTGTGTTGCAAAGATTTCAGTGTTGTTGCTCAGGTTGCACTGTATTGTCAAGCATTGTGATTATAGGATATAAGTTGTTTTGGCCAGCAGTTCGTGCTATTTACGAATCCCAACTATGTCAGAGATTCACCTACAGTTAAAATTAACTAATTAATAATTTAATTAGTCTTGGGTTAAAGTAAGGGCACTGACCTAATAAACATTGACAATAGAGGAAGGTGGTGTCTACACGGAATAAATATTTCAGTATTTAAACCATCTTCATGCTGCCTTACCAGCATTAAACAGGTTCAGAGCTGGTCCTTTTTAATCAGATTATAGTTATTGCATAATGAAATAAACAAATGGTTTAAAGGCTGAAATAGTTTGTTAGCTGCTTTTACTAAGTGGTGCAATTAGTGTGCTTAGATGACAGATGATCTTTGCAGGTTCAGGAGCATGCAGGCATGTGGAAACGCTGATGAAACCGAGCAAAATATGTCCACCGCAAAACTGTTTTTTTTTTCTACAGTCACTTTGCAGTTAATTGGTTGGAGCTAAAGAGAAGCTAGCAGGACTTTTACATGTGATGCAAGAAAGGACTCCTTGTTTCTAAACAATGGCGAGCGATTTGCTGACATTTTGTCAAGATTTTAAGTATGATCTCCAAAAGTCTTGAGCCACCCCCTCTTTTTCATATTGTGCTGTAAGTGCCAGACATTCTTGTAGTTTAATATAGGCTTGAGAAAAGTTCTCCAGGCTTCCTGAAGGTCTTTTTTGTCTTTTATTTTGGCAAGTTTTTGACTCTCATTTTCCAGTCATGAACCAGTGAGAAAAAGGTGCAGATGATGACAGATGATCAGGCAAGTAATTAGTATACTGGTGTATATATTTGTAGTATTTTATATACTACAAAATATGAATTTTCACAATAAGAACTTACCTCCAGAACAAATTAAATTTGTATGCTGAGGTTCCTCTATACAGTTATTTCTGTATTAATGCACTGAACTACCATACTAGTTGAAATTGGATGTTGATAAAATCCAGGTTAAACCAATCCCCAGGTTTAATATAACAATTTATTTCTTTTAATAAGTGTGATCCTCTATTATTGTGGGTAGTTTTGCTGGTTTTCCCATCTGCAGATTTTGAGGTATTTGGCGCTACCATATTTTAAACTAATGACAAAAGCAGGAAAAGCAGTGTATGCTGCATGGCCAAATGTTTGTGGACACCTGATAAAATTTACCCGTATGTGCTCTTTGAGCATCCCATTCCAGATTTAGTTGCCCTTTTGCTGGTACAATATCCTTCACTCTCCTGAGGAAGCTTTTCACTATATTTTGGAGGATGGAGCAGAGTTTGTCCTCCACTTTATTTCAAAGGTGTTCAGTGGGGTTGAAGTCTGATTTCTGTGCAGGTCATGTGAGTACTCACGCTCCAGCCTTGCTGAGCCTTGTATTACTCTTCGGCACATATTCAGATCTGGCACCAAAACTTAAAAGTTGTTGAGGGATATTTTGGGGGAAAAATTAAGCTTGCAGGTCTGCATTTAAGAGGATAGTCATGTTTAGTCTTTTTAATACTGCTTTGTATTACCAAGATATTTACATCAGGTGTTCTGGTGATGTCTTGCACTGTATTATCAGGAAACTGTAATTTTATAGAGCACACACAGGGCTCTCATCTGAAAGCATGCACCTTTTGGTATTCTCTTGTACTCCTGTTAGCAGCTAGAACAAAGCAGCTAGAACAAAGAGATGCTAGGGTAGATAAATAATGTAATGATTTCAATTACATTCTTGAAATGTCTCAATAATTATATACGGGTCTAAGAGAGAGCTGCGCAATATGGACAGAAATAACATGCTATAATTATACCGCTAGATCCTGCTTATGATTCTACTTGCAGTGCATGTAAACAAACAACTCAATCCTTTATGCGTCATATTTGAATACACTACGAAATGTGAATCCACCAATGCATTCATTGAAAACATGCAGATCATAATAAAAAAATGTAATGCGAATACTGTAAAAGTTGTCAAACAATATATTGTTACGCCGATAGCTTTAAGGAGATTTTTCTCAATTGTTAATTTGTAACGGTACTTTGTGATCCTAGTTGTACACATAAATTCAATCCTCACACGGTAAAGTAGCACTTCAGAAAGAATGCTAAGGACACTGCATCTGGTCTGACACTAATGAAGCTGATGTTCTGCTTGTTCCATCTCACTGCGTCAGTGTTTTCATTTGCGTTGTCACTGAAGCTATTTATCCTGTAGGGTCCTTCTGGCCTGCATCGCTTTCATTTTCCACATCTTTTCCAGAGTAATTAAAAGGACACAGTTTTCTTTCAGGCTAAATATTTTGAATGCTTTTTTGTTTTGTTTGAATTTATAATTTGTGCCAGACCTTAGTTCTTCTTAACAGCTGGATTGCAAACATTTGGACACAGTTTCTTGGACAAAGTTGTCACTTTGCTGTAATGTATTAGACTAATTTGTGTGTATGTGTGTGTCTATCTGTTTTTTTGTTTTGTTTTGTTTTTTTGTACACATGCCGGTGTGCGGGTGCAGATGGCTCGCTCAGCCTCTACGTTCAGTCTGAGTGGTTGCAGTAAAAATGCTGTAGTGCAGCGCTCAAATTCACTGGACAATGCGCCTCGCCCCAGGGTGGCTGTGTGTGTACGCAACCCATGCTGCCCAGATAACACTAACCAGCCTGCTCCTGCAGAGTCCCATCTCAAAGTGCCCACGCAGCAAGCGTGCCCGGCCACTCTGCAGGGCACAAGGCCATGCCGGGAGCTTGTGGTTTCCTTGGAGCAGCGCCGAATCCCTGGCTCCCCCCGCAGAGAGACTCTACTCTAGGTGTCCTCATTATGTGAGCACAGCACACTTATGGCTCCCTCATTCACTAATGTTTAACCTTTTGGGAAAGTGGTTGCACTTACTAACTCACTGTGTCAGAGGTGCACAATTCCAGTCCTGGAGAGCTACATTTGGTTATTTCCTTGTTCGCTGCCACCTAGTTATAATGCTAGAATAATTAACTCATTTATTTGCTGTTTTGGAGCAGCAAAATCTCTGGGCTTCTGCTAACTAGGATTGTAGTTGTGCATCTTGTCGTAGTTTTGGTTGTTTAAATTTGCGTACAGTTATAGTTAGAGAGGCGGTAGCACCAGCTGGGCCTAAGTTGGGATTAAATGTAATTGTAGCTCGAGTGGCTGGGGAATTACTGGAACACAACAGCCCAAACGCAACATAATGACTATTTATGCTAATATTGGCAGTTGTTATATTGGGTAATGTTGGGCATTTTGAGTCAGTTTGTATTCAAGTATTCAGACCCAGAGTAATTCATTATTGAAACCCTAAGAAGATGAAAATAGCAGTTAAACAGGATCAGACCAAGTACAAATTATTAGAGATTCTAAGGAGATGTATAATCAGAAGCCAAAGCACCAACACATTTTTAGGGCAGCTGGTTTAAATCATTAAGACAGTAAAGCCTAAAGTGAATGTAAAGATTAATGTGACTGGCTTAAAAATATTGTGTTCTTGGGTGTGTTAAACAGTATACTCTAAGAATGTAGCCTAACTTTAGAGAACACACAAACTTGAAATATTTGAAATGTAAATTTTATCAAAATCATTAATTTGCTATATACATCATGTGTAAAAATGGCTGTATCATTCAACCACTTTTTGGTGCTAATTAGTTCATAAAATGAATAGCGTATAATCCTCTAGTTTGGGCATTAAGCAGGAACTTATAGGTGTAAAACCCTGTACCAGGCTAGTTGATTGCTTTTATGATCATCCATGTTTTCATCCATTAGAAAAGAATTTTGTATTTCATGTAATTCAGCAGACAGATGACGCTCCCCCAGATTTAATTTTCTTATGGAGGTATTACAGATTCATATTGCACCCAAAGCCAAAATACAGGGTGGCAGTCCTGTTGCACATTTTTTAAAGAAAACTCAGCTTTTCAGGCAACTGTATTTGATTTTCTATTGATCATTTCAGGGTCAGGGCTCGGCAGCGCAGTGAAAATTCCCAGTGTCATTAACTCTCTTGGGTGTCATAAGCTTGACTGGAAAATGTCCGAGTGTGTGCAGATATGGGTGATGGGTTCTGACTGGTGGTTATAGCAAGAGTCGGTAGAATAAATTGGGTTCAGGTTCCTGCTTAACCTCTTTCACACATGCAGGTTTGCAGGAAAAAGTTTAGTATTAGTCTTCACATGAGCATACCAATCAAGCTGTTTGTCAAAACTAATACATAACTTAATAATTGTTGGTCATTTAACTGGGGCTTGTTTGTTTCTTTTTAGAAATAATTTTAAGAAAATGAAACCTTTCAATGTATGACATGGTGGTCTGGGAGAACCAAGTGCCACTATGGCTGACTTCTGGCAATCAGCCAAAAATGGTGAAAACTTTTGACTGAAATTAGTTTTTTTTTTTTTTTTTGTTCCTATCCTACACATTGATGTAATTTTTACGTGTCAACAGGGTAATTTTTTAAAAAAGAAGAAAAAAAAAACTCAATACTAGTGGAAACAGTAACTGTAATACAAAGGGACTAGGTTGTAGCTTACTTGCTTTAGGAAAAAGAAAAAATAGAACCACTGTAAAGAAAAAGTC
>JAOTRS010000004.1:16714483-16730415 GCA_028565755.1 Dinotopterus cunningtoni
TTTAAATAAATAGACAATTTTATGATGTAGGCCGAAAATGAGCTTCCCCTATTTGACAGACCAGTAGCCGCCACTGGAACTAACACAGACTTTTTTATATCTCTTAACTTACCGAGTACTGAAGTGCTGCTACTCCTTAACTGTTAAATACTTTTTTCTCAAACTTACTCTGGACGTTCACAGGGCCGTGTGTGCTGGGGTGAAACAGGACACTGTTGCTGGGGAAAAGTCAGAGCAAAAGTCGGGGGAAAAAAGATAAATACGGTTATGAAAGTGTATCCCTTAGGCTTTGTGTGACCATGTACAGGATAAGGGGTGTAGAGAATGAGTGAGTAGACTTAGGGCACGAGGTGGGGTACACCCTGGATGGGGTGCCAATTCATCGCGGGGCATACATACATATATACTTACATGCTCATTAACCACTATGGGCAATTTCGGAACGCTTAATAAACCCACCGAGCACATGGAGAACATGCACACAGACCCGAGGTGGAAATCGAACCTTGACCATGGAGTTGCCACTTACCACTGTACTGCCTATTATGATAGAATAATCTTATGGAATTTAAATCTCATTAAATTGCACTCAAAGTTTAAAAAAAAAAAAAAAAGTTTTTTTCGCCCCGCTAGCACATTATATTCTAATGAACTTGCTTCATACTGATTTAATTTAACTGATTTAATGATTTAAAATTGTACACCACTGTAATAATTTTTACATTGCACCTTTTATGTCAAACAGTGCAAATGGCCAGTGGAACATGGCCTGACTTTTCATCAGTTCTTGGTTTACAGACCTGCCAATGCTGTAAATTGAAATGTGTTATTTCAATTGTTACACACAAAGCACTGCTCGGCACTGAGACCCACAGAGACCTTGTCTTGTTATTTTTGAAGTGCTTCAAAGATCTGCTGACTTTATACAAGGAGCTTGCCTGTCTGCTTATCACAGTTCTGTTATCATTGAATGGAAAACCGGCTCAATGCCAGTCGCTTCAATGTCAATAATAATCCTGACCGATTCACGGAGGCATATATCTTCTTTGTATAGTTGTAGCGTTTTTAGAAAAAGAGTAGCTAAACATATTTGGCGTATGAAATATTTGATATGAGTATTTCTTATTGTTAAAGTGTCAGAGCCGTAGAATGTGATTATTAGAGAGAGAGATGGGATGCTATAGCTTCAAGTATGCCTTTATGCTGCACCTGATACATTGAAACCCTTTCTGTCAGCTCTCGCGTTCTCAATACTTTTTACCTGGATAGCATCAAATTTCTTATTTTCCTCCAGTGCGAAACTTCCAGCTCCACAACACTCTGAAGTTATTTTGAAACACGCCATACACCATGTTTGCATTCAGTGGTCTGATTGTGGGGCAAGCTGAGATCAGACATGCTTAGATCCTGCTGTGGGTTTGTATGCGCATACTCCAGTGACATGTTTTTTGTGTGATTCTGTTTTCAGGTGCTTCTCTGTTCCCTCACCACAGGAGTATTGTGTGTGTGTGTGTGTGTGTGTGTGTCTGCCACACTTGATCAGAAGAACTTCTCTACCTTCACACTTCTGGAGAAACATAGCAGGAAGGATGTTTACCAGTGTGTTCTCCAGGGGTTTGAGTAAACTTGCCCTCTCTTAAGATCAACACTCAAACACGTTCCTTGTTTAGTCATTAGGTGTCCAAACTGCAGTGATAGCTGCCTATTAGGGACGTCCCTGAGTACGAATAAATTATTCAGGTCAAGCGGGTACTGTTCTGAACAAATGTAGATAGAAATATGAGATGCACAATTATTTTTATTTTGAAAGCTTGCCGAAAAGCTGTAGATGTGTTCATCAAGGCTGGAATCCCGCAGGATGAAACCAAAAAAAAAAAAAAGTGCAAAAAAAGAAGGTTTTACTTTCATGTGGCTCTTGAAAAGGTGCACGTTTGAAGCACATGGCCTAGTTGCCAGATTTTTGAAAATAAAGAAAGAAAGAATGAAATCTACCACAACTACCATTGAAGAACCACACAAAGAACTTAAAATTACCCAAAAGGTTTTCATTGCCAGCAGCCACATCACAGTTTCAGAGCTGATACAGATAGCACACCCAGTGAAATCTTCAGCACTTCATGGAATGCAATAAATCCCAAAATTGTTCTTGTTGTTGTTCTTTCAGTTGCTCCCTTAAGGTGTTGCCACAGTGGGTTATCCGATATACACATTTAATTTTGGCAAGGTTTTATGCCTGAGGCTGTACCTGATGCAGCTCTCCTCATTTTTTCCCTGGCCTTGAGAATGGCAATAATGGTGCCCTGTCATGCCAGTGCCATGGACGTGAACCTGGACCTTCTCCATAGCAGGTGAGAAACCTACTACTGACTCATCCACACTCTGAATTACTATACTGTATGAGCCCTTGATGTCCATTAAACTAATGTGTATTAACAGTTTCTTAAAAGATCTTTAAAAAAAACTTGATTAATCTGTCATTAGATAGAAGAGAGAAAGTTCTTATATGTTGTTAGTTGTAATTTGTGAAAGATTAGTTTCATCATTTTCCAGCAGCTCCTACACCTCTGTGTCCAGCATAGTGAAAGGACTTTAAATCCACAGCTAGTTCAACCATTAATTTTAATCTATTAATCTAATCTATTAATTTATTAATTAATTTTAAAAAATCGTAAAAAACATACAGTATTGCTATGCTTGAAGGCCAACAGTGATAGTAGATATGACCTGTTAAGCCGTTTAATCGTTCTATGCATATAAGTCCTTGACACATTAACAAGATCTGGACAGATGGTGGATGAATTTAAAATGCTTTATTAGTTATTTAATTGTCTCTATAATGGATTCTGATTGTCAGATTTGGTCATTCATTAACTTGTCTGAGTGGAGAGCCCCCTGTGTCATTAAATAAACATTATACCATTGATGATATTAATGCTGTGCTCTTTTGAAAAAAACAAACAAAACAATGAAACGAGTTACAGTTTACATTCTACACTTTTAATACTGTTAGCGCTGTCCTCCGAGTGTGTTACGCCGCCCCCAATGGTGCGTGAGCGAGCAGTTTGAAAAGATGCGGTCGGCTGGCGTCACGTGGTTCGGAGGAAACATGTGATAGTCTTCGGCCCATCCGGCTGAGTGGTAATAGTAGCCTTAATGTGGGAGCCCCCTAGTGACGGGAGGGAATTGGACACTACTAAATTAGGGACAAAATCGGAAAAAAATCCAAAAAAATTATATATATAAAAAAAAGTAGGTAAATCAGTTAAGTAGGTAAATCAGTTAAGTAGTTTGATCAAAGAGAAGTGTTTAGAATGAAATGAAAGAGAGAGTACATTATAGCGTTATAGCCTTTTAAAACTCACTCATCACTGTGGTGGTGTAGTGGTTAGCACTGTCACCTTGCACCTCCAGGGTCTGGGTCTGTTTCCTGTCTCTGTGTGCATGGAGTTTGCATGTTCTCCCCATGCTTGGTGGGTTTCCCCTGGGTACTCCGGTTTCCTCCCACAGTTCAAAGACATGTAGATTAGGCGAATTAGCTTTCCCAAATTGCCCATAGTGTGTGAATGAGTGTGTGTATGTGTGTGTGGCCTGCGATGAATTGGCACCCTGTCCAGGGTGTACCCCATCTCATGCCCTAAATCTCCTGGGGTAGGCTCCAGGCCCCCCGCGACCCTGAATACAGGATAAAGCGGTATAGATGATGAGTGAGTGAGTAAGTCCCGTACATACGGGTTATGAATTTTTGAAGATAAGAACAAGCGTTTGCACATACTGTATTTAAATGTGGAAGTTAGATCACATGTCTGGCATACATGTATGTGCAGCTTGTATCCAAGGATGTCTGGAAGCAAGCATAAAAGCAGCAGCGATAAAGCTGGTACTGTTAGGAAGTGCCAAGCAATAATGATAAAGAAAAAGGGGAAAATAATTGAGGGAATGGAGCAAGGTGAAAAGATGGCAGACATTGGTCGCTCTTTTAGCATGAATCATTCAACCATCGGCACGATTCTAAAGAACAAGGGGACAAGGTCATGTTAGTTTTATACTGTGTATAGCCAATTGTATTAGTCTAGTACCTAGACAATGTTTGTTGGAACGGAACTCATTTTTATGTTTGGGGGGCTGGAGCCTATCTCAGGAGACTTAGGGCACTCTCTCAAAGGAGTGCCGATCCATCGCAGGGCACACACATACACACACTCAAACGCTCGTTCACTTACTATGAGCGATGAGCCTAATCTGTATGTCTTTGAACTTTGGGAGGAAACCAGAGCACACTGAGGAAACCCACCATGCAAACTCCATGCACACAGACCAGAGGTGGGAATCGAACCCGGATCCTAGAGGTACAAGGTGACAGTGTTAACCATTAAGCCACTGTGCAGTCTTTTAAAACATATTTTTAAATTACAGATTTAGTTTTATGGGTTTTTATTATTTTTATTATTTTTTTTGTTATTATTTGGAATTAAATTTTTTTTTAATACCAAAAACTAAAAAAAGGTGAAGCATTCTGGATTGTGATTAACACTTTAAGAGTAGTAAAACTTTATATTCTGCTTACATAAAACAGCAATTGTATAATTCTAGCATATGTAGCATACTCTAGACTAAGCTAGAATTAACCTTCTGGCTATCATTAGCAGGTAACAGCAAACATGAGATGTTTAATAAGAATCTATTTCCGCATAACAAAAATAGCTTTAGCCTCATCTCGCTACTCGTGGCATCTTTTAATTTAACTATTTCACATTTACATATACACTTCATGAATGTGAGCATAGCAAACGACTGTGATTGGCTAAACACTGAGTTTGGCCATTGTACAGTGTATATAATTCAAGTATACAAAATTCATTTAAGCTTTATGTACTTAACTTCAAAGTGACACGCAATAGCATTGAAAATGTACACCGACACCCAAAGTGCAAAGACAAGAGAGACTGTTTTAAGTTTTATAGCTTTAAGACAGAAATAGAATAAAGGCAAACAGATTAATTGCTCCACACCCAAGTAGTCAAAGAGGGGTTATTCTTTTAAACCTAATCTTCAGGTCACACAGGCTTCATATATTGCGTTGATATCCCTGCTAAAATTCGGCACATCTATTCTGCCTTCATGCATTATGCATGTAAGCCGGGATTATAATGACTGTTTATCAGTTACATAAACGCCACGGGTATAATTAATCTCTACAACATGCCAATACTGTACAATGCAAATGGGTTCCCCCTTCTGGCCACTCGATACGCGCCATTAATTTATTCTGCATCGGAAAGAATAGGCTCGCTTACTGCTGATCGCGAATGGGGCTGAGACCTGTCACTGACTGCCAGCATCTAATTGCCTTTAGGCACAGTCCATCCTACACGAAGAAGATTAAGTATTAAGATGCATATAGGCAAAATGTGGGTATAATAGGCTTCACTTACCAGAGTGCTAGGATGTCAGAAAGATAAATTTTCGGTCTATGAATCAACAATGATTCGAAGGCATGTATTGTGCTCAGTAGAGCTAACGTTATTAGCATTGGTAAATTGCTGTGATATCAAAAGAATTTGGAGCATAATGTTATTGCAAAATAGCCAACTTCTTGTCGTCTGTACCGCTTAATCCTGTATGCACTGTTGCGTGGCCTGGAGCCTATGCCAGGAGACTTAGGGCATGAAGCAGGGTACACCCTGGACCGGGTGGCAATCCATTGCAGGGAACACATACACACACGCACTCACATGCTAGGAGCAATTTGGGAATGCTAATTAGCCTAATCTGGATTTTGTTGGACTGTGGGAAGAAACCGGAGTATCCGGAGGAAACCCATCAAGCACAGGAATAGCATGCAAACTCCATGCATGCAGAACTGAAGTGGGAATCAAACCCAGACCCTGGAGGTGCAAGACAACAGTGTTAACCTCTAAGCCACTGTGACACCCCATAACCAACTTGTGTTGTTTCTAATTTTCTAATACCAAAATGTCCTATATAGCCTCCATATAATGCAAAACTAATGCACATTACTAGGCAATGTTTTTCTGTTTAGCCTTCCTCAGAGCAATCCACAGCAACAAGTGCAACACTCTTATCTCAATCGATGCATCACTATTTTATTTAAACAGGCGACTATAAACTATCCATTTTCACTCATATCTACATGATCCTTTGATAGACAGTTAAAGTGCTCCACAAAGTTTGTTTAAGATGATATAGGAATGCGCCTGCGGATGAAATGTGCATGCAGAAGATGCTGGCATGATAAGGTCGAACATGCTTTCTGTTTCATAAGCTATCGCAATTGCTTTGTGTCCTCTAGAGAGCCGAGCTGGAGACAGTGTCTAACTCGTAAACAAGGGGAGGTTAAAAAAGGAGACCTTAAATCAGAGAGAGAACCAAGCTGCAGAGTCTATTTATTTCTGTCAGTACGGAGTAATGGGGAGTGGAGAACACTCCCTCTGAAGATGAGCGACTGGGTCTCAAGCTGCTTGTGGCTGTATGTGAGGCGCAGGTAGTTCTCACTTGGCCTGTTGCCTGGAGCATGCCGTTTTTGGGAAACGGCTGGAAATGTTGAATTAACCTCTTAGAGCTTGGAGAAAGCCTTCTGTTTCAGAGGATCAGTTTCTTTCAGCACCTGACTCCTGCAGGTTTCTGAGCCTGACTCTTCAAGTAAGAGTTCTCCCACTGATAGATCAAGTCCTCAATCAGTCCCACCTATAGCACAATACAAACAAAACTGCAGGATCTAAACTGCACAAAGCAGGGAAGCTATCACGATCAACTGCATTTTTTCCCTCATCCCCTTGGAGGCTTAATTACCTGCTGAAGAAGGTAGAATGGGGCTGTGCTTTCTCCCATTCTCCTTCTTTCTGGAGGAGATAGTCAAGCATGGGAATTTTTTTTTTGTCTGTGCTTTGAGTAAAGAACAGAAGGCGGAGTGAAACATGAAAGTGAATACACAATGAGAAAATGAATGAAAAAGCCTATACAGAGACAGGAGATACTGTGGAAAAAGAAAAGCTTCGAAATTGAAGGGGGCCAGAGAAAAAGAGAACAATGAACAGAGGCAGAGAGAGAAAGAGAGAGATAGAGAGAGGGAGAGAGATGAGGAGGAAAAGCTAATGCAGCAGAAAGAGAGTGTGAGTGAGGTTAGACGGCCTGTTTACCAATGCAGCCAGGATTCAGCCTGAGTGACTGTTTTGAGAGCTTCTTTCCCCTGGACACTGACATAAATTTGACACAAGAGTGGACTCAACAGTCAATTCACCTCCTAAATGCACTCCTTCTCCCTCTTCTGAGAGTGGTCTAACACACCCACACACACCCACCCACACACACACTGGCTCCAGACTTTAAGGGAACAACCATTAGGTCCTCTATTAATGTGCAGCTCGCATCTCTGCTGTGTGTGTGTGTGTGTGTGTGTGTGTGTGTTTGAGGGAGCGTGACAGAGAAAAGGGGAAAAGAAAAAGCACCACCAGTAGGGGGCGGGGCTTCACAATGCTCCATCCAAACCTTTTCAGAGCTGGCCCGGAGGCCACATCTCTGATTTGAGAGTTGTCGAAATGCCAATCAAAGCCACCAGCGTCTGTCAGAGCCGGAGCCAAAACACAAGGTCTCTACAGCTCAAGAACACACGCTGTAACGGCTACAAACATAATGCATTATTCACACCTGCTGATGGGACGCCTGCTCTCCAAAACGTCCATCTCGTTTTTTTGGAAAGATTTTCTGCATACTCAACTGCTTTGCTTTGGTAGCTCCCTTTTTTTTTGTGAAGGCTTGATTATTTTTAACTCTGGACTCTATGGGCAGTGCTGCATGAAAGCGCCAACCATGCTTTCACTCTTTTAAGAGACAAGACAGAAAAAATGAAGGTGGCTCATCCCAAGAGTGTGTTACTTTTACACAGTTATTTCTACTGCTCATGGATGCTCAGGGCTAGAGTGCATTTATTTCAGGCTGGGGAACCAGGATCCAATGGCTCACCAAAGCAAACAGACAATTAGATGTAGGCCACAGTATATCAAAACTCCGCCTTTGTGTTTGTCAGTTAAAGACCTTTTGATTTAGGTACCCACAAATACAGACCTGGATGAGGAGAAATCAAGCCTCAGTCCCGTTTTATTTCTGGCAGGGCAGTGTTTCTAAGCTTCATAAATTTCCCATGCGCTTAGCCTACTGTTCCATAAAGTAGGGGTGGCCACTACTAGGAAAGTATATGAAGCGGTTTGATCGCTGATTAGAAATTTCTATGATGTAGAGATAAATTAATTCATGATCTTTCATGATCCATGAACTTTATGAGGTGGATTGGGCTTTAGCTTTCAAAGGCTCTTTGCTATAGAAAGGTCAAGCTCATAAGAAAGTAGAAGTACGTCAGAGACGATATGCATAAGCTTAGAGCCATGAATTTTGAAATTAAAGGGATTCTTCAGCAAGTTTCAATTAAACTTCTATTCACTATGCCTGTAGCATATATGTGATTACAATAGGCTACAAATTCAGGACAATTTTCTTAGACCAAAAAAATGTTTCCTTAATTAACATTGATGAAAAAAAAAAAGAGTTAAGGGGCACTTGCTTGGGTGGTTAATAAGTACTGTATTTTTAAGTCAGGTATTTTTGTAAGTTAAATCTCAAAACTGTATACTGAATAAGGTTTTGTTAAAGTGTTAAGGCATTCAATTTTCACTTTTCATTTGGATACATAAATGTTTTTAGGAACACTAAGTAATTTGAGTTTGGGATTTTAATCTGCATAAGGAAAACATTGTCATTTTTATTTCATCGTAAGACCTTTATCATGAAAGTGCAATGGTAGTAGTTTAAATTTGCATTGATATTGTCCCGAAGATGTGATGTGCATGGATTAGTATGCAAAATGCTAATGCGTTCCTATAAAGCTGAAATAATGCAATTGGTAAATGTATGTAATATTTGTAGAAGGAGTCTCCAGTGTCAGCATAATGTGCAGTTTGTTTCCCCTTACACCACTTTTTTCAGGACAAGCCACAATTTGTAATCATGGACAAGCTGCTGTGATATAAGGAAAATGAAGCACTTTGGGAAATGGTGTTATTTAAAGAAAAAAAAAGCAACTTTGCTTAACTCTTCTTTTTGTTAGGCCACATTACACCACCCAGCATTAATTATTTCATATAAGGGGATTTCCTGCAGTGTTTTATTGCTTACATAACTTGTAGCACCTACTTAAAAATAAGCAATAAGTAATTAACTTTGGAAAGAGTCAAGAAGAAGACCTTTTAGATTCCTCGTTTGCTAAATAAGCTGTGTAAAAAAAAATACTGCATTACACTGATTTTGGTTCCATGTTTTGTAAAAGGAAAAAAATGAAAGTACATATAGAGCATTTAAATGTGGCCTTTTGTGTCGATCTGTTTTTTGCTGTAATGTCAGAAATCCTTATTGTGCACCAAGAAAACCTGTTCATGCCATTCAGTAATAATCATGCAGAGAGAGAGAGAGAGAGAATGGTTGTGAGCTGAATAGTAAAAAAGACACACAGCCCTTATTCCTAAAATGTGATCACAACCTGCTCATGTGTCCAGTCCCACAATGGTCTTTTCAGTATTTAAACCATGGCTGATCTCTGGTCAGATTTGTCCCTGCCCTTTTAGCTCTTGTAATGCATGATGTATGGGATGTACCTTTAGTAAATGTGCCCTGTATGTAGAAAAGTGTGTGTCTGTATGTGAGTGTGTTGGAGCCTGATGAGGTGATTAATAAAAGCCATCACTAATTCAAGGCTGTGGCTAGGAGCAACTGGCCCAGGGATGCACTGGCTTTGAGTGTGCATGTCAGCCCGCCAGACACAGCATTATTCATCACCATCATGACCCAGACACCGCAGGGCCCCTGAGAGCCCAGACCTAAGCCAGCATACCCCATCAGCTCTGTACTCTGTCGCAGACCCTAAATGCTGACCACACACTAAATTGTCCGAGTCTGTTGGTTCCTGAGCAGACCTTAATTGCTAGGTTGTCAAAACTAATAGTGTCTCACAGCTCTTGTCTGGACCTCCTAACTGCTCCCATAAAGCCAATCAGGATTTCATGCTAAACGTAATCACCCCTGTCACAGCATCCTCAAAACCTGCAAACTGCTTCCACATCAATGCTCAACACTTGCACTAAAGACAAACACTAAAGATTAGCACATTTTTACCTCCTCGCTGCTAATCAGCAGTCCCTGACACACCAAGTTGGCTGTCGGACATCAGACGCTGTCGCGAATCAGTGGCTGATTGCCGGCTGTAGATTTTGTGATGGCACTGTATGAGAATGCTGAAACAGAGTCCTGCGCTGGCAGAAGATGAATCTTTCTGTTCAGCCAAGCAAATCAGTGGTGAGATGGAGATGCTCCAGCAAAATTCCAACTGAAAAGCAGTTTCAGAGATAGGCAGCAATTTTAGTTGTTTGTGAAAATTGCTCCTGGTAAAAAGCAGACGTCCATATTGTGACCAAATTTAAGGGTTGCATCACATGTAACCTTCTCATACATGCAAATCTCATAATTCTGTTTGTCAGACCTCATTCATGCAGTCATCCAATCATAAAATCTTGGAGATATTATTCATGTTGATCTCAGTGACATTGGCCATGGCATAGCAGAGTCTTTTAAAAACTGCTGAGTTTATACAGAATGGTGCAAAAAAAAAAAAAAAGGGGGAGCAACAGTTTTGCAGAAGGAAATGTCTTGTAGATGAGAGAATGGCAAAGCGGATTTGAGCCTGAATAGAAACCCTTTACATCGGTGTTGAGCAGAAGAGCATATCAAAAATACAGCACATTAAATGTTGATGCAGATGGATGACAAAAGCAAAGGACCCCCTCAGCTTTGTCAGTAAATAATAAGAATCAAAGGCAAAGGTTATAAGCAAAGAGAAAGTCTCTTGATCTTTTTTTTCTTCCCAATCTCCAGTTGTGCAGTTTTACTGAGTCTGTGCTCACTGTAGCATCAGATTCCTGTTCTCGCCTGACAGGAGTGCAACCCAATGTAGTCTTCTTCAGTGGAAAGGGATAGGCTCAGGATGACATAGTCATATCCTGGTCAGTGCCATAGTGTGACACTGACCAGAATAAAGCAGTTGCCAAATGTAGGAATAATTTGTGTTTATAGAATGTAAGAAGCTGCTGCATGGTGAACTTAATACAGTATTTCACTATTAAAATAAACAATTATTACGTTAAATAATTACATGTTAAAATAGCATTCTTCTCTGCCTAACTTTAACGGGGCGGTGCCCCAGCGCCCATTATTGACCGGCCGCCACTGGAACCGAGTCACTAAAATGATTTAAACTTCCCATTACTATTGTAAATTTAATTACTATTGTAAATTTCATGGGCGGCACCCGAGACACACAGACGGGAGGCGAGGCCTTAGGGGGGAGGGGGTAATTTTATTTAGAAAAAAACGAGGAGGAAAAAGGGTTAAAGGAGGGGGTAAGGGGAAAAATGCTCAGGATTTTTAATGCAGAGAAATTCTGAGATCCGTTAACATTAATTATCGCCAGCTGGCCCGACCTGGGGGCCTCGTCCCTTCGCGCACTGCAGAAAGGGGGGCGGGGGGCTACGTGGTAGTGATGGCAAGTTTGAATCATTTTAGTGACCCGGTTCTTTGAATCTCGTTCATCAAAATGAACGAATCTTTTTTAAGTCATTTAGTTCATTTCGTTCTTTTGATCAGAAATACAATAAAATGTTGCATTTTCAATAAAAAGACCGCCAATACGTCTACATACACAAATTTTGGCCATAGTTTCAGTAATCAAAATATTACAATACAGCTAAGGACATAGTATAATAAACAGAATAAGTAGCTCACTTCTCATATCTTCCAGTCTGAGTCATTCGTTCTTTTGAATCTTTTGCACCGCATAGTGTCTATGGAAGTCACGTGACAAAAGAACAAACGACTCGGAGTAGAAGAGTCATTAAGAAAGAATCGCTCAATTCTGTTTCCTGTACATAACCTACGGAGGTTTTGCAATGATTTGTAGAAAAATGAACGAATCACTCTCCGAGACTACTCGTTCTTCTGAGTCACCTTAAAGATTCGTTCAAAAAGAACGAATCGTTTATGAAGACCCATCACTACTATGTAGGGAGCCTACGGAGTGAGCGAGGAGCGACAACAGGATGGGGCGCACGCAGATGTTTTCAAAGTAACTTAAAAGTAAGGTATTTAGTAATCTTATTACTTTACATGTAATAACCAGTAATGTAGTAATTAGTAATTTGTAGTAGATTACTTTTTTTGAGTAACTTCCCCAACACTGGTTTGCTAGCTGATGTACCTAATTTACAATAAACTTTAGTTAGCACCAATGTATGCCATCTGTCTTTAAACAGTATGTATGCTGTAGATAAATATACTGTATTTTCAGTGAAAGAGTACGGTCAGATTTAGTGAATATGTAGTAGGGATTTTATTAGCATGACGCTAAAGCAAGGTTCATTTGTAGCAAACCACAACTAAAGTATGACAAAATGATAGTCACTATAGGTACTATATAATAACTAGAGATGGGGGAAAAAAAACAATTCAGTGATGTATTGTGATTCTATTGTGTGACAATTCATATATCGTCACTAGACTCCAAAATCTATTTTAATAACTTAATTTTCGTTTCTGTATATTTGCATTTGCGATAAGGTGGTTAGCTCTGTGGCTTCGCACCTCTAGGATCGAGCATTTGAGTCCCGCCACGGGTTTTTGTGCATGAACGTATGGAATAAGATCTCTGGGTATGTGCTTGTTTTTTCCCACAGTCCAAAGACATACAGATTAGGCTAATAGACACTTCCAAATTGCCCATATTGTGTGAGCGAGTGTGTAAGTGTGTGCATGCTTTTATCCTGCAATATAACGATTGGTATGGGGTCCGGTCTTTACCCTGTCTAGTGCCCAGAGACCTCTGAGATAGGGACCCAGGCCTCCCACGTGCCTGTACAGGATAAGCAAATGAGCGCGAACGAACGTGCATTTGAGGTGGTAAAATGTTGCCATTCCTCTATAATCCTGCAGGTGGCACACTCTATACTTTTCATACATTAGCAAACAGCACAGCATCCTGTGCGGTAGAAGCTAATTATTTCCCAATTTGTTTAAAATTGTAACTAAATCTGAAAAAAATATTGTATTAAATTGGGAGATTTACAAAACCACGATAGCGATTAAATCGAGACAGAGGTATTGTGAAATATCGTATCGAGTGATCATTGGTAATTCCATCCCCAATAATTACCATTTTGATATTGTGTATGTGTTGGTACTTTGCTTAATGTTTTTTATAATGCATAACACCGCCACAGGTATGGATAGTTATACAATTTCATCCAGGCATATGTAGCTGTGGTCTTTATGTTAATTCTTCAACATCAACTTATCTGAGTCACAGATATACAAATGGCTTTCAGAAATTTGCATACTGCATGTAGGACATAAAAGTTAAACTAGGAATAAAGAACTCTTCTCCTAAACTTTATTTTAAAATCCAGACAGTATTCCTGGCATGTCAAACATAGTTCTATATCAAAGGAAAAAAAATTATTTACTCCCGTTCATGCATTTTAAAACAAGCTCCTTCCATCACAACTGACACAATCCATCTTTATCTGATTTTAGCACTCAATATTCTTTAGTAGTCTCTCACTTGAGCTGTAGGGTCAGTGGAAAGCAACCAGGCGTGCTAGCCCCAAAAAAAAGTAGTTGATTTCCATTCTTCCTGGCAGACAGTTTGAAAGCAACGATGAACAGGAGTTTGTTTTCTTGCTGGGAGTAAATGTTTTATTTCCTGCTCTAAATATCGAGTTCAAATGCCAGAGCTACGTTAATAAGCAGGAGAAAATAATTTGGGCAGAACAAAAATATTAAACAGCCTACAGCCTTATCTGACAGGCCTGCCACTTGAAAGTTCAGAAGCTTATTGCAGTTATAACAGGGGTGACAGTCATGCTGAAAGAATCTCCCACCAACACCTCTTCCCCCCACACACCTACAATTTGGCCAAATATGTAAAAAAAAAAAAAAATGTATGTTTGAGGGCATTCATGGCATTAACACACTTGATGTCATTTTAATTTTTTTTTTTCAATTTCTGCTTCTGTTTACTTTTTACATTGCATTCCGCACACGTTCCTGATCAGTCCGTTTGCCTTCAAGGGTGTCCGTGGTGTCTGCCATTAGCACCTCCAGCTGTGGGCCGGAGATAAAGCCTATCAGAGCGCAATTCACACGCCTGCCATAACTTCTCTAAACACAGCGCCTTAAAGGCTAATTAAAAAATCATTTGTCGGCAGCTGATTTTTATAACTCATTCCTCATACATTGAGCACTGCCATGTCGATCCCTTCAGTTGCTGCCAGGGCAGCGGCAGAGAGATGACGGGGAGGGCATTTTTTTCTCACAAGGTTTGAGGGCCAGACAACACGGACAAATTGACAAACACCGCTCGTCCATCACGACACGCGGGAGGAAGTCATATACATGAGGCCTGCTGAGCTCCATTTGTCTGCTGCGACGGGATGGACAGATTGCAGAGGGAGAGTTAGTGAGGAATGGTGAATAACAGGAAGAGGAAGTTGCTCCTCGGGGCTCTGTTTTTTATTTCGGCTTGCCCTGTGCCACAGTAGATGAAGAAAACCAGCTTCTCTAGCGGCACTCAAAACAAATGCTCTCCATTCTGAATTATTAAGACTCCAGAGAGGGAAAGGGAGAACATTAAGCTGCTTATTTTGGATTTCAGCTGGTCAGCTATAGATATCCAGAGCGAGCACAGGGTGCTCTGTGTGTCTCTGGCAAGGCTATAAAAGCTAAAAAAAAAAATCAGCTTCTGTGTTATTATACTCCGTGTCAGAGTTATTCTCCTTCAGAGTAAAGTGTTTATGGATAATAGGCAACAATATGGCTGTGATTGTATACGCCAAATCTCACTCTGCTCTGTTTAAATGGAGTCTTTTCTAATTTACCAGTACAATTCTTTTGTGTGCTTTGTTCTGTTGAGCCCATATGAGGATCCTAGTAATTGGATGCCCCCATGGCTCCCTATTCATGGCAGATTTAGTTGCAATATCACATACATCACATTGCATTGATCTGGGCTAATCTCACCACGATGTGACACTAATCTAGTAAAGAGGCAATTATAGCACGTCAGCACTGCATACCACAACCAGCTTTATGCCACCTCTGCCTCCTCCTCATTTCTTTCTCTCTCTCTCTCTCTCTCTCTCTCTCTCTCTCTCTCCCTGACTCTCATATTGTCTGTGCAAAACAAAAATATATACCCCTCCTAGACTCAGTGAGACAATATCAGTCTGCCCTGTGCATTGTTGAGGTTCTCCATTCAAAACAATGCCCGGCTTATTGGCATACATAATTCAAAACTTCATTATAGCTTTAGTGTATGCTAATGGCGAGTGTCTGTTAGACTTGCTCATCCAGCTCTGTAACAACAGTTACCATTTAATACCTGCCCCTGATCTTAGTTAAGGGTGAGAAAGATGAGACTGGAGGCTATCTGGCCTGATTCTGGACAGGCTTTATAGGGTCGACCATATCCTACAATGTACTGTATGCGCTACATTGTGAGGTCAAACTGACCCATATATTACTTTTTTTTTCATTCTAAAACATGCTGTGCTATGTCAATTTACTCAAATGACAATTATGAAAAAAAAACAGGTATTTATACAATTTTAGTGACAGACTAATCAGAGTGATGACCAAATACAGTACATCTCAATGACCTATCACGTCAAAATGACCCATATACTCTTAGTAGACCAATGACTCACTCACTCATCGTCTTTACCCCTTTATCCTGTTATCAGGGTTATTTACATTTACATTTAGGCATTTGGCAGACGCTCTTATCCAGAGCGACTTACATTTTTTTATCTCATTATACATCT